>JAQQSZ010006512.1:0-13572 GCA_028646595.1 Phalanger gymnotis
ACATACTCAGTTGTGTATCTTACCACACAGGAAAGAAGGAGGAAGAAGATAAAAAAGGGGGGGACGATGGAAGGGAGGGCAGATGGGGATGAAGATAATCAAAATCAAACACTTTTGAAAAGAGACAGGGTCAAGGGAGAAAATTCAATGAAGGGGGATAGGTTAGGAAGAAGCAAAACATAGTCTTTCACAACATGAGTATTGTGGAAGGGTTATACATAATGACATGCATGTGGCCCATGTTGAATTGCTTGGAGGGAGGGTGGATGGGAAGGGAAGACGGGAGAGAATTTGGAACCCAAGGTTTTCAAAAAAATAGATGTTCAAAAGTAAAAAAGTTTGTTTTTTTTCATGCAACTAGAAAATAAGATGCACAGGCAGTGGGGCATAGAGATTTATCTTGCCCTACAAGAAAGGAAGGGAAAGGGGGATGGGAGGGGAATGGGGTGATGGAGGGGAGGGCAGACTGGGGAACAGGGCAACCAGAGTGTACGCCATCTTTTAGTGGGCGGGGGAGGAAATGGGGAGAAAATTTGTAATTCAAACACCTGTGAAAATCAATGCTGAAAACCAAACATGTTAAAATGAAATTAAAATAAAATTTAAAAAAAAGAATTATATATGCTATATCTCATCCATACATCAGGAAAGCCACTGAAAACATGAAAGCTTCTAAAGATTTCCACATCATAACTAGCAAACATTTCTGCTGTGGTTTTTATTTTTTTCCAATTACATGTAAATACAATTTTTACATTTTTTTTTCAAATTTTGAGTTCCAATTTCTGTCCCTCTCTCCTACCTCATAGAGAAGGCAAGGAATTTGACATAAGTTATATGTGTGTAGTCATGAAAAACACATTTCCATGTAAGTTATTCTGTGAAAGAAAACATAGACAAACTACCCCAAGAAAAATAAAGAAAAACATCATTGATGTTCTTTCAGGCTCTAACAGTTCTTTCTCTGGAGATAGACAGTACCTTTCATAATAAGTCCTAAAGAATTATGTTGGATCATCGTATTGCTTATAATCAATGTAATTCATAGTAGATCATGATATCATATTGCTGTTACTGTGTATAGTGTTCACTTTTTTCTGCTAAATTCATTTTGGACTAGTTCATGTAAGTCTTTCCATTTTTTTATGAGAGCATCCTGCTCATCATTTCTTAAAGCACAATAGCATTCCATCACAATAATATACAACTGGTTTAGCCATTACATAATTGATGGGCATCCCTTCAATTTCCAATTCTTTGCCATTACAAAGAGAGCTATTATAAATGTTTTTGTACATATAAGTCCTTTTGCTTTTTTTATTTCATTGTTATATAGACCTAGTAGTGGTATTGCTCTTTCTAAGGGTATGCATGGTTTTATAATCCTTTGGTCATAGTCCTGATCTGGTTTTCATCAGTGTCAATGGGTGCAAATGGAAACTGTTCTTACCACAGCATGGAAAGGAAGTCATCCTTGTTGGCTATTTGTAGTCATTGGAAGACCTGCAGAATAGGGTGAAAAATTAAGGTGCCCAAATATTCCCAGCTGATGTTAATAAAAAGCAATCTTCTGCCTTGTTCTTTCAACTCATACTATAAATGAATGCACTTTTCACGGTCTATTTAGTGCCATTTTAGGGGCATTTTTGAACATTTTGTTGGTGATTTTTGTTTTTAAACTACTCCTAAGCATATTGCCAATGGGCAGTCTAATATTTCTAAGTGCAAGAATGCAGTGATCTGCCTCACAGAAAAAAATATATGTGTTAGATAAGCTTTATATTCATCATAAGTTATATTGCATTGCTTAGAATAGATACTATTCATAATATCATAATAAGGTATATTACTACTGGCCTTGAGTTCAATAGTTGTTTTTAAATTCCATACGATGTTATTCGCACTTTTTCACTTTCTAGTTTATAGAGAATATACAAATAAGTGAACAAAACATTATTCTATATGAACCAAAAAAGAGCCAGGACTTATCAGACTAAACAAATTGTTCCATAAATAAGGCATATGAAAAGGAGATACTGGTGTGCAAAAGCTGAATGGTTCTGCCCAAACAAATTTCCCCTCCAGGCTTTATTCTAACATCATCCCATATGAACACAAAGGCACAAGAAGGAGGGACATCATTGTTTCTCCTTCCCTATCCAATTTCTCAGAAGCAATATTGGCTGACAATAGACATGCATGGCAATAAGAACAAGGGGAATGTCTGGTAAAGCTTGAGACTGTACATCAAGTCTCTTACGCCTTCCAATTTTTGTCTCTCTTTGTCTCTTTATCTCTCTGTCTCTGTGTGTCTGTCTGTCAGTGTCTCTCTGAATAACCTTACCTCTTTTACTTATATTTTAAAAAGGGATGGCCTTTTATTTTTATGTCAGTCATTTATGGAAATATCTCTTCTTCCAACTGTCTCTGAACTTAACCTTCCATCATGACAAAGAAAAAAATGATTAAGCAAAAACTCTGTGTTCATTTATTGCATCTGATTAGGTATACAGCATTTTGACTCAGTATTTTCTTGATTTTTTTCCAAGAGGAGAAAGGTGTATTCATCATCTATGAAACATGGCTTTTCAATTGATTTGAGATATTCTTCTTTTTGAGATCTTTTCATTTCTACTTTTGTCATCAGTTTATATTTTTTTAAGTTTCATTCAATTTTACTCTTCATCTGTTCATACAAATCATTCTCTCTTTATCTGGATTCTTTATTTCTCATGCAAAAGTTTATTTCCATTTTATTCCATCAAAGCTGTGCAATTTATATGCACTTCATTATTTCCAGTTCTTTATAAACTACCACCCCCCCCCAATTACTTGTGAAGATTTTAGGAAATATTAGAATATGGTTTTGTCCTTGATGTCTTAGAAGGATATGCACTTAGGAAGATTGCTGGATCAAAAATATGAATAGTTTTGTCACTTTTCTTGCAAAACACAAATTGTTAAATCACTTCACATCAATGCTGCCAATGCATTAATATGGTTAGTTTTACCTTGTCCCCTGTACCCTCAAAAAAAACTCTCTTCCAATTTACAATTCTTTTGGTAATTAGTTTTGGATGTATGTTTTCAGAGTCATTCCAATTTTTCAATTTAAATTGCTCTCACTAACTCTAATATCAAAATCAACATGTTTAAAAACAGAGCTCATTATTCTAGCTCTTCTCACCACACAAACCTTCACTTTTGCAAAATTTCCTTTTTCTGTCGAGACTACCACAACCCAAGTAGTCACTCAAGTTTATAACATTGGAGTCATATTCCACTCCATTGTGCTTATTTGAGAAGAATTAGTAGCTATCTTTTCTGCTATCAAAAAGTCTCACATCTCTCTCTCTGTCTCTCTCCGTCTCTCTCTGTCTCTCTCTGTCTCTCTCTCTCTTCTTTTTCTCTCTTCTACTTTCACCTTAATATATGGATTGAGAGATATTACAGTTATTACTAAATACAGTACATTATGACATTCTCTAAAGAAATAATTTTGGGGGAAGGGTCTCCCTTTTTTTCACCTCATTAATTCTGTTTTATTCTACACACTACCGAATTCACTTTGGTTGTATCTTTGGCAGTTTCTGAGGTATATCATCTTCTGATGATGTTATATGAATATAAGTCAGAACACTCCAGCAGTCTACAAATAATTGAAGTTAAGGATCATCCAATGATAAAGAGGCTTATTAAAGGCATGAGCAATACAAATTAAAAAATTTTATGGACAAAATGATAAAGATTATAAAAGGCATGTATGATCAAGAGAGAAATTAAGTTGACCATGTATTGAGAATGACAGATGACCAATAGATATCTCACATACTTTTCTGATATTTTATAATGTCAAGACTACATAAGGAATGTCCTGATATATAAGTTAGCCCATCTAAGTTTATGTAAGGATATGGATAAAACTGCATGAGAGAGAAATTATATATGGACAGTTAGACTATAGTCATATAACATATTCAAAAGAGTTTTGATATGTATGTTTGCAGGAAATATCTACTTATAATAGTCCACAAATCTATTTGGGATGTTAGAAGTATGTTTATGTCTTCCAACATTTGGAGTTTTTTTTTAACAATCATCAGCATGCCTCTAAAAAAATTATGAGGAAGAGTATTATATTGAAAAGTGAACTTTTGTTACAAAACTGTATGTATACATATAAATGTGTATGTAGAGAGATGCTATGGCTGTGCTGTCCTGCAATTATGAACTCTACATCTCTGTCTCAGGATTCAAGGGGCATCCATGAGTATTGTTGGGATGTCTCTTCTCTAATGTGATCACCTGAACATCCATTTGGGTGTTTATTCTCCCTCATTGGTCAATCACAAGTGAGTTCCCTAAGGCACATTTCACCCCTAATTTCTATTGCTAGTTGCTAGCCTAGGAAAAAGGATATTCTTCATTACACAGCTAGCAAAAAAATTACAAAATTTTGGTGCATGTTACAACTTAGGAGCAAGGTTCTTACAGTACTGCTCATTTTGTGTTTCTAGAAGCAGGCTCCCACATGGTGTATGAAATACATCAGCTATTTACTCCTAACCTACACTACATTTATATTAAACTTTATAACCATTCTTCTAAGCCATTTTAGGAGAAAGGGAGTAGGAGAGAAGAAAATTTAAATACTTGCTACATAAGCAATAGACTCTGAAAAAAGTGGAGGAGACTAAAGAATCCAATAAAAAGTTAAAGGCATGATTTTATGGAGAAAAAATTTAAACGTGAATAGATTTAGATAGTTGAGAAGTGGAAAAAAATAAGAGCACAGGTGAACTAATTTTTCCATCTTTTCCCATAAGTGAAATAATTTATTAAGCAAAGGCACTCTAATTTTAAAGGACTATTTATCTTTGGAACTCTCTCACCCACTTCCGCCCCAAGAAAAAGCAGGAATATATAGTATGAAATAATAAGTCAGCAATAGAGGGTTTTTGTGGTTTACTAATCCAGTGATGATTGTTGAATTCAAGAAAATGATCGATTTCACCAGTGAGCAAATGGAGTTATAAATAAAGTTCTGAATATAGATCTGTTGGGAATACTCACTATTAGGAAGTGAAATGTACAACAGCACCCAGTGAAAGAACCAAAGGATGTGGGGAGAAAAATAGGACTGTGCAATATCACAGAAACCAAGGGAATTACAAATTTTATCCAACCATGACAAATGCAGTATGTCTGTAAGGATCAGGATTATGTGAAGCTTATAGGACTTGAGGTTCATAGATTTATAGCTGGAAGGAATATTAGTAGTTATCTAAGCCATTCTATTTTTTTTTATTTATGAGAAAACTGAGACCTAGAGAGTGGGGCTTGCCCAAGTTTCAGGGATATTAAAAAGGCCTATCTAAAGAAGAAGAAAATAGAGAAGGTATCACATGATTCTGTGCCTTTCCTTGAGATAAACTTTTAAAATCAGAAAACAATTTAACTTCTGTGACCCAGATGATGTGATCTCAAATACAGTTTTGACATAGTCTTTTTTTTCATTCTAAAGTAAAGTCAATAATGTTGTTTTTAACCTCTACACATTTTTCAAAGAGTCATGATCACATTCTCTCTCTCTCTCTCTCTGTGTGTGTGTGTGTGTGTGTGTGTGTGTCTGTCTGTCTGTCTCTCTCCTGCTACTCTTCCAAATGTATACACTCCAGTAGATAATGCCATCATCATTCACACCCACTCAGGCATTTCAAAGTCGTATGTCCCATTCTCATGTGAAAGAAGCAAAAAAAAAAAATGGCAGTGAGAGCCTCCTAGTGATGCCTATGGTAGTTAAATCCCTGGTACTAACTTTCATATAGGAATGGGCATATGGATACTGGGATAATTAAAGACTCTTACTCCTTAGTGGTATAACTTTTTCTTGTTCAGAAAACTACAGCTAAATAGAATGAATTTGAATTCTATCTACAAACTGTCTCCCCTTTTAAGAAAGAGTCCTGACTCCTCAGGTTTTCTAGCAAAAAGCTGATAAAAGAATCTCAGGAATACCTTGTAAATGATGAGAAACTGATCCTACCTGCCTCATCTTCAAATTGCCTTGTAGCAGGCTGGTAAAGAAACTGAGTATGTTCAGAGGAGAAACTTTAAGCTTGGATTTTTATCCCTCATATTTTGGCAGTGTGCCTGTTATGTAGTAAGTCCTTAATAAAAAAAAAATATTATAATTGCTGTATTGGAAGGAAAACTGGAATTTCAATGAACTTTAGAGAGAGAGACTTTGGCAGAATTGCAAAGGATAATAGGCAAAAGGAATAGCATGAACAATGCTATGAATGTTTACAAGTACACATTTCAAGTGATCTGCAAATATTTAAGTTTGATTTGAACTTAGGTAGCTTTTTAGGGAGAGATGCAGGTTAAAACTGTAAAGTGAAGTAAAAAGAAGGTTTAGGAAATTAAATTCCTATTTACTCTTGTGTAGGTTCCTAAAACATAAAAAATGCATGAATTTAGTAAAAGAAAAAAAAATGAGTACATTTGCCTCATTCAACATGAGGGGGTACATTATTTATGGGTGCGAGAGCATTTTCAGTTCAGGATAAATTCACTGGGGCCCAAGAGCTTTGTATTCATGGCTGATCTCTCCTAATGCAAGTGCTAACAGCATGTATTAACAATGCTGCTTGCAGCTGCTATGGAGGTATACTGCCAAAAACACTAGAACACAGGAGGGCTGCTAGCACAGGTTCTTAGATCTGCTTTTCTAAGGAAAGCAACTTTAATGGGTTAATAATATTACTTTAAACTTACATATATCATTCACTTAGTTCAGGGGGTTAAGCCAGAATCCTGGACTTCAGAGACAATACAAACAGACATTACAGACAAAGAAAATAATGCAAATCAATGCACACGGTTCTGTCTGACCATAGCAATACGTACATAGTTACCAGAAAGAGAAGCACCAACATCTGGGTTTTCAAAGTTGGGGGAGGCTCCTTAATGACTACCCAGAGTCTCATCTGGTGAAATCACAGGAACACTCATCCAATGAATGAACTCCCAAAGCAAAATGCTAACCTCATAATATATATACATTTCTTCAGAGTCAGACAGCATCAAAAGCATGTGAGTCAAAATCATGTCACTTAGGTATTCATGTAACCCAAGCAGGTCATCAAAGACTCTTGATTGAAACACAGGCAAGACTCAGTCACAGGCACTTGATTGCCTTAGCACTGAGAAGCACTCCAAAATACAAAAAAAAGACCAGTAACAAGTTCCACCCTACTTGCCACCGTGCATCTGAGACACAGATCCTTAACATTCACAGAATACCAAATTGGGCCTATGGGTCTTTATATACAGGAAAACAGACACTTATTCTTAAATGGAAAATACATATTCTATTAGCTTGTTTTCTTTCTGAACTCTACACAAACAGTAAGCACGAGGTCATAAGTCAGGCTTACTATCCCTTAGGCAGATGTGAAAAGAAATTCTTATTGGTCCCAGAATGGGAGTCAGAAACTTAAGATAGGTTTTTAATTTGTGAACTTGTAGCTTTTTTTCATATGATGGTAACTGTAGCCAACTCAATAACCTGATTGGAGTGATGAACCACAAAGTATTGGGACATACAATAGAAAATTATAAATAAACAAATAAGTAAAAGTACACACACATATGTTGTTGCAGCATCTGATGCTGTTTTTGTTGATAATTATTATATTGTCCTTTTTGTTTTTGTAAACTGTGACTTTTTTTCCTTGAGAGAGTATACTTGGCTTTAAAAGGAACTTAGAGACTTGCAAGAAGTACTCATAGGTCATGTTTCACAGATAATATACATCAGATGGAGAAATTGAACCTAGGTCTTATCATGTCCAAGGCTGCCCCCGTATCCTCTAAGTAGCCACTTTTTTCATATATGACAGATTTGTGGAAATTTGTGTATGTATATATGTGTGTGTCTCATTTTACTTTAAGTATTTTTATGACTAAAATAATGAAAACAAAAAATAAGAAATTTTATGCTTTCATTAATTAATTTTTATTTCTTTTTTATCATTATTATTATTATTATTAATTGCTAGTAAATTTCTAAGCATCATTGCCTTGTGTCCCTTGTACTTTGGATTTCTTTTTAAGAAAGCAGAGAAAAATATCATTAATATGACAGAGTGGCAAGAATAGCCCCTCTCTCCTTTATTTTTTCCTCTGTTGCTGGATGTGGGAGGCAATAAATACATGGTTCACTTTCTTGCATTGTTGAGCAAAAGAAAAAGGCAAGCAATTTATTAATTAAAATGCAAATTGAAAACACATACTCATACATTTCACCATTATTGAATTTTAATTTAGGACAATGCACACACACTTACACATATATTTAAACTAATATCCCCATCTGATTCTTTCTAATGAAAATCATCTTAATCATTGTCTATTAGTGAATGTCTTAGAAGTGAGAGGCTATTGATAACTATTCCTTGAGATTATTGACTTAAAGTGAAAGAAACCTCTATCAACTGGTTATTTAAGGTGGTTATCATAAATTACTGAAAATATAATATGAAAAGAGAAAATAATTCTAGCTTGGATAGATCCAGAGAACATTTATTTGGAAGCAAATTTAGTAAGTATTCTAATTTCTACTTATTTCCAGAGTTGAGAAAATAGAGCCATGTAGGAAAAACTATAAGGCTTATTATAATGTCTCATGTATCAAGATGTCCCACATCCATTTGATGGATCAGCAGAATTAAAAAAAATTAGTGAGGAAAAAAGTCGAACTAAAATAGTGAGAGGATACATTGGATATTTTGAGAATAGAGAGTGATGTGATGAGACTTTTATTTTGTCAATAATATTCTCATAGTACTATATGTTGAAAAGAAAATTTTGGAAGCAAAAAGAGAACTTAAGAGGCTATTGCAATAGTGTAGGCAAGAAGTAATGAGAACTCAAGAAAAAGAAAGAATGTTTATAGTCAACAAAAGTGACTGAAATTTAGATGACTTGGTAATTTCTTAGAAAAAAAGGGGGAAATGGGAATAATCTGATGTTATCTCAATATTTTGAGCCCAAGGCAATGGGGAAATGTTGATTTTATTATGAGATAGAGGTCAAGCAGGCTCACCCGTAGTAAAGATTACAATTTCACTACTTCTAGAATCTTTCACTCAATTTCAGGAAGTCTGCTTCTCATAAAAAAGGTTTCTTTGACTAAAAGAAATTAATATTTCTCTGTAGATCAATAAGCAAGCTCTTGGTCTCCAAGGATAAAAGAAAAAAAATTGTCTCAGATGATTGCCAGAAGAATAGGCTCACTGAGAGCTGTCCTAGCACTGTTATATCATTTTGACATTGTCTTGTTTTATTACATGGAGATTTCTACTTTTCTGACTAAGCTCTTCAACTTAGTCCTGATATGATAATGAATTCCAACTATTTGGCCAAAATTTTGGCTTTTGGCCTGGGTTCACCATTGTATTGCTTCCTACAAAAAAATCAGACTCACTATTATCTCATTCAGCAGAAATCATCATTATTCATTTTATAAACATTTATGCAAGACCTATTCTATGACATGAGCTAAGAGATGAGAGGTGATGGGAACAAGGCTAGCTATGTGAATTTGTGAGTCTTCTTGGTGGAGCTTAACATTTTAGCCATGTTAGTGGACTCTTACCCACAAATCAGATGATGGAGAGAGTGAAGGAAAAAAAAAACCCATTAAGCACAGACTATTGGTGGTTACCCATAGCTAGCTGCATACCAGTTTCTTAGCCCCAGAGTAAAACTATTTTGTAGAATACTGTGAACTCTTGAAATCTGAATTTACCTTTTACCCCCAAAAATATGCATTCTTGCAAGTACAATTTTTCCCCAGAATTTTTAGCTTTTATGGCTTATCCTTTCTGCCATGATTTATTAATCTATTAAAATGGTTCCTCTCATCTGCAACAGAAGTAGGAGGCACAAACATCCTCACAAAATGTATTCTAACTCTAGAAATTGAAGGGTGTATGGTGCATGCATAGTAAATAGTAAATAACATATATTAAAGAGTCTAAAATTTAAATATAAAAATAATAAGGAAATAATGGGTTCATTTACCAGAATGCATATATTCAAGAAAATTTGGAAGTTTATATGGACTTTCTGTCCAGGATGTTATCTGTATTCATAAAGTTGTAAAAAGGTTAAGTTGTATCTGTAAAGAATATTTTTGATTGGCTGTACAGGGTTATGGTTAATACTTTTTGATTTTGAGCTCTCCATATTGAATTATATTTTATAAAATAATAATTTCAATTAATTAAATATGTGCTTATAAATTAAAATTTATGTATGTAAATTAAAACTGGATTTTGAAATAGATGAACAATATCATTTTGCACTAGAGTTTTTTTTTTCCTCCTAGCCAAAAAAAAAGAATCGATTGCATTAATAGCACATCACACTTTAAAAATCTCTCCTTTTTAAAAGTATCTATTCTCTTGGGCATTTCACATTAATTTTCTACCAAAACACAATTTTCCCATAGGACTTTCTATCATTTCCTAGGGCATGAGAAAAATGAATAAAGGCAGATTTTTCATATAATTTTCTAATTATACCATCTAATAGTTCCTTACAAAATGTTTTCAAATTTCAGGGAACATTTAGCTTCTTAGAATTGTGTGCATATATCTTGATCAGAGATCCTTTACAGTTATATGTATTAGATATCTCAATCTTGCTCCATCATGTGAAAATTCACTAAGATGGGAAGTGGAAAATCCATGATGCCAGGCTTGGCTCATTTCTTTAACTACCTCTGTGATCTCTCTGAGTCAATTTCTTTATTTATAAAGTTTGTGGGTTCCACTTAAAGATCCTCCTCAGATCTAAAGTCCTATGATTCTATTCCAGACATAGGACACTCCAAAAAAATAAATATATACATATATATATATATATATATAAACACAATAATCACATAGGCTGTGATTTAAAAAAGAAATGTTTACTTAAATAATTAGCTATGGCAAAAGGAAGTTAAAAAAGAACACAGTGCATAACTTTTCTAATCCTTATTGTACTTTTTTTATTCAGCATGGCCAACCTTCAATGTATAGCTATAATATGTAGAAGTGAAGATTGTGACATACTTTGTCTCCAAATTGGAGTTTTTTTTCTTTTTTTGTCAATTACTTGTAATCATAAATTTTAACTTTTTTTTTTTTATAATTTTGAGTTTCAAATTCTTTCCCTCACTCTATTCTCTTTGAGAGAGTAAACCATCATATGTGTGTATATAATGTGCATACATAATGTGTGTATATGCAGGTATATATACCTACACATACACACAATATACATATATACACACATATGCATACATATATGATTATATATTTAAATATTTATATTTATATTCTACATAGTCATGCAAAATATTTCCATTATAGGCATGTTGTCAAAGAAAATGCAGACCAAAAAAAGAAAAAAGAAAAGAGATCTAAGAATACTAAAGTTTAAGAAAATCATATTTCAATATTTATTTAGATCTATCTATACATTCCCTAGAGGGAGATAGCACTTTTCATTTAAAATCCTTCAGAACTTTTTTAAATCATTGCAATCCAGGGACAAGCTGTTATTCACAGCTGATAATCGTACATCGTTGTTGTTAATATGTACTATGTTCTCATAGTTCTCCTAATTTCATTTTGTTTCAGTTCATCTAAGTCTTCCCAGGCTTTTCTGAAAACATTCTGCTCATCATTTCTTATAGCACAATAGTACCCCATCACAATCATATGTCACAACTTGTTCATCCATTCTCTAATTGAGAGACATCTCACTTTCCAATTCTTTGCCACCACAAAAGAACTGCTATAAATATTTTTGTGCATGTAGCTTCTTTTACTTTTTCCATGTCTTTGGTATACAGACAGAGTAGTGGTATTTCTGGGTCAATTGTTTTATAACCATTTGGGCATGACTCCAAACCGATTTCTAGAATGGTTGTGTAAATTTGCAACTCAAACAACAGAGCATTAGTATGCCAATTTCCCCCAATCCCCACCAACATTTTTCACTTTCTTTTTCTGTCATATTAGTCAATCTGATAGGTATGTGGTAGTACTCAGAGTAGTTTTAATTTGCATTTATCTAATAAATAGTGATTTAAATCATTTCTATATGATAAAATATAGCTGTAATTTCTTTTTTTCCAAAAACTACCTGTTGATATCATTTGACCACTGGGGAATGACTCATATTTTTAAAATTTGATTCTGCTCTCCATGTAGTTGAGAAATCAAGCCCTTCTTAGAGAAACTCATAATGTCACCTCCCCTTCCTACTTTAATGCTTTTCTTAAAATTTTGGCTGCATTGGTTTTGTTTGATGGGGAAAAAGTACTTTTTAATTTCATGTAATCAAAATTTTCCATTTTACATCCTATAATGTTCTCCATCTCATATTTTGTCATTATTTATTCTATTACTCATGTATCCAAAATGTAAATTATTCCCTGCTCCATATAGATAGATATAGATAAAAATGCATGTAATTCCTTCATCATAATGTCACCTTTTATATCTAAATTATGTACCCATTTTGACCTTATCATAGTATACAGTGTGAGATATTATTCTATAACTAGTTTCTGTCAAATTGCTTTCTGGTTTTCCCAAAAATTTAAATAGAAAGCTCTTGTCTCAAAATTTCTGATCTTAGGCTTAGGTTTGTCAAACAGGAGATTATTATGGCCATTTAATACTATGTATCATGTTATTACCAGTTTAAGGAAAGTTCCATTTATTCCTATGCTTTCTAATGTTTTAATAGGAATGATTGTTGTATTTTATCAAAAGCTTTTTCTGCATCTATTGAGATAATCACATGTTTAATTATTGATATGGCCAATTATACTGAGAGTCTTCCTAATATTGAACCAGCCCAACATTCCTAATATAAATTCCTCCTGGCCATTTTTCACAATTCTGGTGATATATTGCTGTAATCTACCTGACAGCATTTATTTTTTTAAACTTAAATAAAAATTCATTAGGGAAATTTTTGTATAATTCTCTCACTTTGTTTTTGCTCTTTCTCTTTTAGGTATCAGCATCATATTTGTGTCGTAAAAGTAATTCAGAAGGAATTATCTTTACATAATTTCCCAAATATTAGAAATAATTGTTCTTTAAATGTTAGGCAGAATTCATTTATGAATCAATCTGTTCCTGAGGAATTGTTTTTTCTATTTTTTTAAATTTATTTTTAATATGTTTGGTTTTCAGAATTGATTTTAACAGGCATTTGAATTACAAATTTTCTCCCCATTTCCTCCCCCAAACTCCAAGACGGCACACACTCTGGTGTCCCTGTTCCTCAGTCTGCCCACCCCTCCATCACCCCATTCCCCTCCCATCTCCCTTTCCCTTCATTTATTGTAGGGCAAGATAAATCTCTATGCCCTATTGCCTGTGCATCTTATTTTCTAGTTGCATGAAAAAAAACTTTTTTACTTTTGAGCATCTATTTTTTTTTTAAAACCTTGGGTTCCAAATTCTCTCCCCTCTTCCCTTCCCATCCACCCTC
>JAQQSZ010006513.1:0-13572 GCA_028646595.1 Phalanger gymnotis
CTCCTAAGTCACCAATCCACACCCACACAGGTTTCACACCTGACAGGGCCATGGGCCTGGGGCTTAGCACTTAACAGCTGAAAGTACTTCCACTCAAAAGAAACAAAAGCCATGCTAATGAGACAATTTTGCTTAACAACACAAATCTTGGAGCTGGAAGGGGTCTCAGAGGCCATTTATGAGTCTGAGTTGGAACTCACACATAAATGGAATTCACTCTCCATCCTCCCCAGCAAGTGGCAATCCAATCTCTTAATGAAGTGTTACAGTGGACCCTGCTCACTTCCAAGCAGTGCCTTCCACTTTGGGATATCTCTAGTTAGCTTCTTCTGATATCCAGCCTAAGTCTACCTTTGTAGACACCCCTTCCCCCCACAGATTACTCCTAGTTTTGGCCTCTGGGGCCAAGAACAAGCCTAAGCTGCCTCCTACATGACAGTTCTTCAAGACCATTATTGTTCCTTCCCTCTTCCCCCAACCTTGACCCACAATCCTGATACCCCGACTCAGTCCTCTCCTTCCTAAAGTTAATGGATAAAATATTGGAGCTAGAATGAGGAAGATCTTGGTTCGAAACCAGCCTCAGAAACTTATTAACTGTGTGACCCTGGGTGAGCCATTTAAAATCTGCTGCCTCAGCTTCCCCAAATATAAAAAGGATATAACAATAGCACCCCCTTCTCAGGGTTGTTAGGAGGATGAAAAGAGACAGCGTTTGCAAAACCATAGAGAAACACGAATCATCATTGCTGCTGTTACCCTTATTAGTATGATCTTTGCTGCTCCACTAGTCGGATGGACATCTGGATTATTCCTCAAAGGATGTGCTTATTTCCTTATTTTATTATATGAATATTGAATAGTAGTTAACATTTCTGGAAGCCTGACTCATTACCCTGTGGGAGAAGAGGAAGGGAAGGGAATAAGCATTTATTAAGCACCTAGTATGCCCCAAGTAGTGTGCCAAGCACTTTACAAGTATTCGATCCTCACAACAACTCTGGGAGGTAGATACTTTTACTATCCTCATTTTTACAGTGATGCCATGGTGCACAGAGTGCGGGGCCTGGAGTCCAGAAGACTTGAGTTCAAGTCTGGCTTTAAGATGTGACCCTGGGCAAATCTCTTAACCCTGTTTGCCTCAGTTTCCTCATCTATAAAATGATCTGGAGAAGGAAATGGCAAACTACTCCAGTATTTTTGCCAAGAAAACCCCCAAATGGGGTTACAGAGAGTTGGACAGGACTGAAATGACTCAATAACAATGACAACACAGATAAGGACACTGAGGCTGAAAGAAATTAAGTGGCTTGCTCAAGGTCCCATAGCATATGTATGTGTAGGAGGTGGGCTCCAAAGTGCAGAGAGAAAACAGGCCTTGTTCTGTGTTTCTCAACTGAGAAGTTTCAGAAGCAGGATTTAAACACAGGCCTCTTCTGCATAGAAACAAAGAGTATTTTCTATTGGGCCATATTGCCTCCAGGGAGAGAAGTGTGACCAGTGGGAAAGAAGCCGGAGAAGAGTCAGAAAGGTAGAGCACTGGCTGGGGCATCAGAGGATGCCTGGCTCCAGAGGGGCTGGACAGCTCCTTCACACCTGTTTCCTTGGCTGTACAGTGAGGGGCTCGCTGCCCCCTTCTTTGCTTTGTGCGGTGTTTTTTATATTTTATTTTTATGTTCTTATTTTGTTTTTACTCATATGTGTCCACATTGTTCCCCCAACAGAAAAATAAAGTCTTTGAGGACAGAGTCTGTTTCAGATTATCTTGGTACTCTCAGACCCTGGAAAGTGTCTGGCATATTGTAGGTGCTCAGTAAAGACTTTTTGAATGAATGAATAAGTTAGGTGAACTCCAAGGTTCTTCTCAACTCTGACATTAAATGTTCTAAGATCCCCATTACCTCTGACTTTCTGTGTTCTGTGGTCCCTTCCAGTTCTCTCATTCCCTGTTCTAAGTCCATTTCCAGCTCTGACATTCTCTGTACTAAGATCTTATTATCTCTGACATTCAGTGTTCTAATACTTCTTCCAGCTCTCTCCTTTTGTGTTCTAAGTCCCCTTTCATTTCTGACATTCTCTGTTCTAAGCTCCCTCCCAGCTCTGACATCCCCTGTTCTAAGGTCCCTCTCAACTCTGACAGTCTCTGTTCTAAGACCCATCCCAGCTCTGACATTCCCTTTTCTAAGGTCCCTCCTAGCTCTGACATTCTCTATTCTAAGTTCCCTCCCAGCTCTGACATCCCCTGTTCTAAGGTCCCTCCCAGGTCTGAAATTCAGTGTCCTAATCCCTAACATCCACATCTAATGTCTCTGATTCTGAAAAGGATTTGGGAGGAGGCCAGAAGACTAAGGAAGCTAGACTAGGGGCTCTGGAGGAAATGGGAAAAGAGGTACCCCAAGATATCAGGAACTCCCATGGACTGTAGTGTGGGGCCTCAGCTTTGGGGCCCAAGGAGGATCAGTGGGCAGCAGTCCCAGCCTCTCAGGCTGCTCGAATCTCCACGGCTCAAGTAACAAGATTAGGTGATTTCGGGCTCCAGGAAGGATACCAGTAATTACCGTCTGATTGGTCAAGTGTTGTCATTCCAGTGAGCAATGGCTGCCTTTCTTGTGGGAGCCCCAGCTGGTTGGGCCAGGTCCCACTGCACTTGGATGGCCACCTCATCTGGATGGGCATAGACTCTTAGAGTCTCTGGTCAGAGGGGACCTGAGAGGCCATCTATTTTAGCTCAGACCTGAAGCAGGAATTCCCTTTCCAGCATCCTGGATTAACAGGTTTCCTGTTCCGGCTTAAGACCCCTGGGGACAGGGACCCAAATGCCTCCTGAGGCATCTACTTCTTCCTTGGAATAGTTCCAATCACTAAAAAGATTTTTCTTAAATAAGCCTCAAGCTGCCTCTGGCCAACTTGCCCCAGTTCTGGCCCAGGACACCACCATTCCCTTTTAAAGTTCTTTTTTGGGGGGATGGCGGGGGAAAAGAGATCCATGCTTTACATAAGCATCTTCAAGCCCTGCAGAAGGGGAGGGCACCACCCCCTTACGGTCTACAGTTGGACACGTTTTAAAAATTAGTTTTTTAATTGTTTTATGTCACCTTAATTTCTGCCATTCTCTTAGTAAGCCCTCTTATAACAGTTTCTTAAAATCAAGCTTTTCTTTTTTTATTTAAAGCAGCTCGGAAACATGAACACATCAGTAGAGGATAGCAGTGTCAATTCCAAGCCCGTAGTCTCCCACCTCTCCAAAGGTGAGAATGGGGCATTTTCTCAGCCCTTCTCTAGGTAGGAAGAGGATTTTAAAATCTCAGCCTCTTTACACTCATAGCAAAAAAGAAAGGCAAGGCTTGGGGGTGGGGACTTGATGCCTAATCCAACTCTCTCAACTTACAGATGAGGAAACTGAGGTCCAGAGGCAGAGCAGCTTGCCCATGGTCACACAAGTAGGCCAGATCTCTCGCCTGCCCAGCTACGGCCCTTTCTACTGCCCTGACAAGCATCCCACAAGTCCATCTAGGAGGCCCTTCCTTTCAGACGTGCTCACATTTCTTCCTACTTGTGTTCTCAACAGCTTGATATTATTTCAGGTTGAGCCCTAGCTGCCAACATCCCCCCAGGAAACAAGGAGAGGGGTCCTGCTCAGTAAGTGTGCAAATATGCATCCCTGCCCCACTCCCTCCCTCACCCCCAGCTGAGATTGAATATCAGCTGTGCCCTAATGCAGACCATATTCAGGGGGCCACACTCTCGGAGCCAGGCAGCAGCTTTGTCACCAGGTGAACCAAAGGCGAGGGGCCAGGGCCCCAGATACGGTTACATTCTGCTTGTTTTAGGTGGCCAGAGTCAGCAGGAAAGTTGACCCTGGTGGAAATTCAACTCCCAAAGAATTTGGCCTGGACCGGCCAGCTTCTGAATGCTTGAATGTAGCTTCTCTCTCTCCCTGCCTCTCTCTCTCTCTCTCTCTCTCTCTCTCTCTCTCTCTCTCTCGCTCTCTCTTTCTCCTCCCCCTCCTTCTCTTCCTCCCTCTTTTCTCTCTCTCCCTTTCTGTCTCCGGCCCTCCTTTTTTCCCCCTCCCCCTCCTTCTTTGTCTCTGTCTCTGCATTTCCCCCCTTTATCTTAAAAGAAGCTTTGTTAGGAATGTAGCAAACTATTCTTTGTCTGCTAAGGGGCTGGCTTCAGGAAAAGGAGGAAACACATACACAGAGCAATCTCCGATTTGGAGATATTTGAAGGAAATCTCTGGTGTAAAGTTTCTTTTCCCCTTTCATTTCCAATAGCCACCTCACACCCCAAACCAGACTTTAACCAAATGGAATTCCACCCATTTGCAGGAAGAAAAAAGGGGTATAGACAGGGAGATTTCTCCAGTCCCATCTGAACTGTGGACCTTTACTCCATACCAAATATTGTGGGCTCCAAAAGCTTACAACACCACTCCTCTCCCCAAACCAAGTCACTTTATAGATAGGAAAAGCATAAGTTACCCAACAAGGGAGGACCGAGGAAATGGGAGGGAAGGCGTGAATCCCAGAGCAGCCCTATCTCACTTGGGCAGGAATTCCCTCTCTAACATATGAGACAAGGGGCTGGCCAGATTTTTGGTGAAGCCCTCAAACCCAGAAAAACCTCCAGCACCTCCTAAGGTTGCCCGATGATGACTCCATTTTGGAGAGGTTTCATTATTAAGAAGGTTTTTGTTAAATCAAATCTAAGTCTCCCTCTTTGTAACTTCACACACCCTCATCCCCCGTTCCAGGGTCAGGGTGGGGCTGGGGGGCAAAGCAGAACAAATGGAAGTCCATGGGATGGCCCTTCACACATCTGGAGAATACTCTCTTCTCTTCTCCAGGATAAACAACCCCTGTTCCTTCAGCACATCCACTGATTGCATAGACCATGCCATCTTGGATGGCTTCCTCTAGGCACCCTCCAGATCCTCGTGAAACACACACAATTGTTCTGGCAATTCACACGGGTGGGGGGGGGGGGTGTGTGATCATTTCTTCCTGGTCCTTTGGGTGTTAAGGGCTGGGCATGTGGTTAGCCAGAAGAACAGAAGTGTAAATGTGATCCCTAATGCATTCCCCAGCAGCTCTTCCCTATTGCCAGACCATGAGCTTAGCTCTGGCCCCGGCTCTGGAAGGTACCGATGCTTCTCATTTAACGCTAAGCCCAGAAAGTCAGTATCACACCAGCCCCTGGCTGATGTCTGAAGCCGATCAAGCACGCCTTGGCGGGGCCGTGCACAAAGTCTCTCTCTGGCCACCTTGGAACGTTTTCATCCAACGAGGCCTCATTTGACCAGATGATGGTTAATCACAGTGCTTAAAACCAGACGCATTCAACTGTCCATGATTAAAACCACCTGGGATGGAGAAGAGACGCTTACTTTGGTCAAGATACCAGGGATTGAGAAGATATCATGATTGAGTAGAAAAGAGCATTTGATATGAAGCCAGAGGGTCTGGATTTAGAGCTCAGGCTAGTCAGTTACCACTCCTGGGACTTTGTTTTCCCATCTGTAGAATAAGTCAGTCACAATAGATGATCTCTGAGGTGCCTCCTAACCCTGATCCCTTCCAACTGTGGAACTGCATGTCATATGTTCTAAGATCCTTTCTAGATTGGCTTTGCATGTTCTCTGTTCCAGCTCTCACATTCCTCATTCTAAGGCCCCTCCCACCTATGACATCCTCTATTCTAGGACCCCTCTGACCTCTGACATTCTCTGTCGTAAAGCTCGTCTCCTCTCTGACATTCCCTGTCCTAAGGCTCCTCTCAGTTCTGACAATCTCTGTTCTAGGCCTTTCCTAGCTCTTCTATCTATGTTCCAAGGCCCCTCCCAGCTCTGAATTCTATGTTCTAGAGTATTCATCAATTCTATTTTCAATGATGTGTGGCCTCTCAGTAAAAATAACATCCCTTCTCTCTGTCCCTCTGATCAGAACGCTGGAGGGCAGGGCAAAGGACTCCTTCCAAAGCCTCCATTTGAGGAAATGGAAACTCCATTTCCCAGGGTGGCCAACTCTTCATCTTTACATTTCCCACTGGCTCTACCTCCTTGGACTAGACTCTCTCATGCCCTCTTACTGGGTCCCTTCTCCTTTGCCATCCTCAGCTCTCTTTTTCAGGTTTTCTTCTGCATTAAACTGGAAGCTCCTTGAGGGTAGAGACTACCCTTCTTTTTCTTATTGGTATCCCCAGCCATTAGCATAGTACCTGACACATGGTAGATGCTTAATAAATGTTTATTGAGTGAATCAACGATGGACACTATTGGGTGGAAATTCTATCCTGAACTTGTGGTTAAAGCTCAGGATATTTCTCTCCAAGCACATCGAAGAGCTCTGGCCACGATCCACACATTTTTGGGACTCAGTGAACCCACTGTTAGATTCTTGTTCTACGGAACTTTTGACTGAGTGTGACCAGTCAGGGCCTTGAGAGAGTGTGGGAGGGGTAGGAGAGGAAGGAGAAAAGTAGAAGAGAAGGGAGAGGATGGGGGGGGGAATGGAGAGTGGTATGATCACAAAGGAAAGAAAAGAAGAGGAAGAAAAGATGGGAAGGAGCAAAGAGGCAGGAAGTGCGATGCGGTGGAAAAAGCTCTCCGCCAGACACAGGGAGCCCTGTAGGCTTGTTCCAGTACTGTTGGAAGTATACCTAGGGTGGGGCAATCAGTGCTTTGCCCCCGTGTGCCAAAATTTAGAGATTCACTGGTAGTAGCGTCCTGGTATCAATTCCTCCTTCTAAATGATAGCAGCCCTGGCTCTGAGCTCTTATCTTCATAGCAGTGGTCTGTTGTTCAGCAGCCTAGAACCTCCCAATGTCCAAGGGAGGAACCCTTCCATAGTTTCCATACCCCCCATGAGCTCTCTTCCAAATCCTCTTGGACTCCATGCAAAAAATTCTGGGCCACTGCTCTGATCTCTGCCGCCACATTCTGGGCCGCTGCTCTGACCTCTGCTACCCTGAGCCCATTTCTATGTCTGTGAAATTGATTAATTCACTAACCTGTTGCTGAAAGTGTCCTTAGAAGTCATCACCCAGCCTCTTCCTTTTACAGATGAAGAAACTGAGACCTCCAAAGCTCAAGTGATCCCCTTAATATGACACAGGTATAAATAATGGAGGAAGAGTTTGATCCCAGGACCTGTGACTCCCAAACCAGTGCCCCTTCTGATGTATCCCATGATCACCATGCCTCTTGGTGTAAGCACCTATGAGAAGAGGTTGAGTACCTCACTAGTGGAAGAAGACCAGACATTTCATGGGAGGGGTCAGGGCTCAAGACCTTGTGCCAGTCCAGGTCTTTGGCAGCTCAGTGGGCCAGTGGATACAGGGCTAGTCTTGGAGGCAGGAAGACCTGCCTCAGACACTGAATATAGCTGGGTGAGTCTCCCCAGGATACATAACCTTTCTTGGCCATCTGTACCAAATTGAAGGTCTTGGATGATTTTTTTTCCATTTCCCTTTCAAATCTAAATCTACCCTATGATTCTAGTGGGGAATGGACAGAGGAATAGAGAAAAGAAGAGAAGGAGAGAGAGGAGAGGAAATGAACAAATAGAAACAGAAACAAAAAGAAAAAGAGAGGAAGAAATGGGAGGAGAGAGAGGGAGAGAGAGAGAGAGAGAGAGAGAGAGAGAGAGAGAGAGAGAGAAAGAGAGAGAGAGAGAAGATAGAGATGGGGAGGGAGGGAGAGAGAGAAGAGAGACAGAGACAGGGAGATTAAAGAAAGAAATAAAGAAATATGGGGAGAAGAAAATTGGAGGAGGGAAGGAGGAGGATCAAAAGGAGGGGTGGGAAGGAGGCAAAATCTAGAACTGGAAAGGATGAAGAAAGAGTAGAAAGGAGAGAGCAGAAAGTGACAATGAAGGGGAGGCGAAAGGGGAGGATGAAAGTTTCAGGAGAAAGAGCTTCCCATGGAAGGAGAGCTCGGGAGGGGCAGGTGGTGAATGAGGAAGGGAGAACAGAAGGGAAGGGAGAGAGCTGGAGTGAGTCACAGGGAGCAAGAGGAAGAGTGAGAAAGCAGAGTGGGGCTGTTTACCTCTGTGTGGCTCGGCTGACGTGAGCAAGCCAGGATGCTAGCAGACAACTGGAAGACTCTGTCTGGGACATGATGCTCTTCTGGCCCCAATACCCAGGAGAGGGAGGGGATGGGCGATGGCCCTCGGGGAGGTCCAGGTCACTGGAAGAAGGAAAACAGAACAAGATGAAATTCAGAACTCCCTCTCTCAGCCATCCCCTTCCAGCCTCTTCTTGTCAAGCCTTCCCTGCCAAGAGGCCAGCCCAGCATCTGTATCCTGGGCACATCTACACACGTGGGTTGGTTGGGCTGGTCAGGCATGGCCTCACCTCTATTCCTCACCACTCCACCCACCCCAAATGGTGCCCATTGGAAAGCCTCAGAGGAGATCCATTCTCCATCAGGCCGCAGGCTTCCAAGCCCTGCCAATTTGAGTTACTTAAAATAATAATATATATTTTTAAAAAGGAGATGAGTTTCAAAGTTCATAGTTTTCCTATTCTTGACCTCAAAACTCACTAAGCAATGTTTTTTTTTTAAAACTTCAAAAACAACCCCAAAGACTTAGCTGTGAACAGGGAGCAGAGGAGGGTGTGCCCAGGCCGAGAGAAGGGAAACCTCACGGGGCTCTGGGTCTGGCTAGGACACTGCTTTGCTGGGTGACCCGAGTCAAGGTGATTCACATTCTAAGCCTCAGTCTTCCCTCCCCAAACCTGTGAGATAAAGGGAATGAGGGCATTCTACAAGCAAATATAAATATAATAAATGAGAATAGACCAGTTCGAAATCAGAGTCACAGATCAAGGGTTTTTCACATGAAATTGAGCAGTGAAGTTTCCCTAAGAACTCATGTGAAACATCAGCGAGGAGAGGAACTTTAGAATACATCCACTGTGCAGGCTGTTAGGTGGTGCCGTGGGGAGAGTGTCAGGACGAAGGTCAGGAAGACCTGAATTCAAATCCAGCCTCAGACACTTACTAGCTGGGTGACCCTGAGCAACTCACTTAACCCTGATTGCCTCAATTTCCTCATCTGTAAAATGGGTATCATAACAACACTCACCTCCCAGGGTTGTTGTAAAGATGAAATGAGACAGCACTAATTTTTTTTTTAGAGAGAGAAGGCAAGACAATTGGGGTTAAGTGACTTGCCCAAGGTCACACAGCTAGTAAGTGTGTCAAGTGTCTGAGGCCGGATTTGAACTCAGTTCCTCCTGACTTCAGGGCTGGTGCTCTACTCACTGCACCACCTAGCTGCCCCAAGACAGTACTTTTTTAAGCACTTAGCATGGTGTCTGGCACAAAGTATGTACTTAAATGTTGGCTATTACTAATGCCAGCCCTAGGAGAACCATAAGATCATTGATCTGGAATTCAAAGGGACCTTAGAGGTCTTTGAAACCAGCTGCCTCATTTTACAAATGGGGAAACTGAGGCAGAGACCGGTGAAACATTGCTTAGGGTCACATAGCTAGTAAATGTCTGAGGTGAGATTTGTCCTGACCCCTTGCCCAGAGTGCCATCCACTGCACCAGCTAGCTCCTTTCTATGCTAGCGCTGGGAGAGGCCTGAGGATGTATGATATCAGAGCTGGGAAAGACTTGGGGACAGAGCAGATCAGTGGTGGGAGGGCCATTAGAACACAGGAGGCCTGGGACAGAAAGGTCCTTAGAACACAGAGTTAGCTTGGGCCTTAGAATGGTCTAGGAGAAAGACTTAGAACCTAGACAGTTGTTACCGACGCCATTTATTTCAGCTCTCACTTGGAAAACTAGGAAGCTATGTCGTCAAAAGGGAAATGACTCAGCAATGTCCTCATGGCCATTACCTACAAAGCCAGGCCTAGAATGTGGTAGGCTCCTCTTCTGACACACTTCTCTTTACAGCTGCTCAGATGGTCGGCTTCTAAGATTCTGTGTTCTAAGGTCCCCTTCGGTTCTGATGTTCTCTGTTCTATCAACCCTTCAAAAAGTTGTCTGCCGTATCCTTGGTGCCTCTGGGAAAATAAGACAGTTGTCACATAGGGAAAGTCAGGCCTGACTGGTGTATTCTCTTTCTTTTTTCCCTTTTTCTTCCCCCCACCCCACCTTGAAGTGCAGTCTTCAGGTCAGCTGCCAGCATGAGAAGGGAAAGAAAAGAGGGCCCCCTCAGCATTTCTGTGATTTGTCTCTGGTGGGGGATCTGTTGGCTGCACACACCAAGGCCTGCAGATCTTCAAGTCATTTCCTCAGTAGGGGAGGAGGCATCAGTACTCAGCGTAGGCAAGGACCACCACTAGCATGGAGGGTGAGCAGAACTGGATGATTTCCCTGTTGTTGGAACCATGATCCTGTACGCTCTAGCCCATCACTGAGGAGTTCATACTTTTCTTCTCTCTCTGCTCTGTCTCTGTCTCTGTCTCTCTCCTCTCTTTTCTTTCTTCTTTCTCTCTGTTCTCTCTCTCCTTCTTTTCTTCTCTCTTTCCTCTCTGTCCTATCTCTTTTCTTCTCTCTCTCTTTCCTTCTCTCTATCTCTCTCCTTCTCTCTCTCTCTCTCTCTCTCTCTCTCTCTCTCTCTCTCTCTCTCTCTCCTTCTCTCTCTCTCTCTCTCTCCTCTCTCTCTCTCATATTTTTTCTGGAGTGGTATTTTTTGGCCTGCAAGTCTCACTTCTAGCCAGAGAAGAGATAATTTCACTTGGGCCACGCCCCTGAGGGACGTGCAGGGCTTTGGAGACAGGAAATAGTGAACGTATTACAGGCCTTTCGCCCCTCAATCTTATTTTCATAATGCCTGGAAAAATAGAGGCACTCTCAATGGTTGGAAATCTTAGAGCTGGCTTTAAGTTATTCCCCAGCCGAAAGCTTTCTTTTCAAAGAGAGCCTTGCTGTGGTCAAGAAAGCCAAGTGTGCTTGTGTGTGTGTGCATGTGTGTGTGTGTGTGTGTGTGTGTGTGTGTGTGTGTGTGCCAGAGAGACAGGGGAGAAGCACAAACACAGAGACAAGGAGAGACATAGAGAGAGTCAGAGACAGACATAGAGAAAGAGAGCTATAGGTTGGGTAAGGGGAGAGACAAGCAGACAGAAAGAGTGAGAGACAGGAGAGGAGAGGAGGAGGGGAGGGAAGGCAAGAGAAGAGAGAAGACAGAGACACAGAGATAATGAGTGAGAAATAAAGGAGACAGTGGGAAAGAGAGAGAGAGAGTCTGAGAGACACAGATGAATGAGACAGAAACAGTGAGAGAGGGATGGAAAATACATGTGAGAGAAAGACACCGAAAGTATGTTAGTGAAAATATGTAAGTGTGAGAGAGATCTATATTAGGGTGAGGGGGGAGACAAAGACAATTAGAGACAAAAATAAAGGGGGGAGACAGAGATAGAGAGACAGAGGGAGAGACAGAGATAGAGAGAGGCAGAGTGGAGAGTGAGACCAAGTGAGACAGAGAGATAGAGATAGAGATGGAGAGAGATAGAAAGTGGAGAGAGAGAGTGAGAGACAGAGACATACAGAGACAGAGACAGAGACAGAGAGAGACAGGGACAGAAAGAGAGACAATGTATGTGTATGTGTGTGTGTGCATGTATGTGAATGTGTGCGTATGTACATGTGTATGTGCACGGGTTGAGTGCATGCATGCATGTGTGTGCATGCGTGTACGGGTGCATGCTTTGTGCATGTGTGCACTGTGTACGTGTGTGTATCGCATGTGTGTGTGTGTGCTCGAGAGAGCTGCAGACACTGAATCGGCTGTCTGAAGCCACACCTGGGGGTAATGCTGAGCCAGGCTGTTTTTCCCAACAGGTGGTCTGTCAGACAGACGTTTCCCCTTGGCTGCACAATGGTGGACGTGAGAAATCCTCTAGCTGAAAACCTTGTCCTGTTTTCTTTGTTTTTCCTTTTGGTCTTGATGCTGAAGGCTGTTCCCCAGTTGGGCACAAAGAGATTACTTCTCTCCCAGGTCTGGGCTCTACCATAGGAAGACAAAGAACGGGAAGCATGTGGTTGCGAGGACCAGAAAACACCAGCTTCAGGGTCTAATCTTGGCCCAGGTGATGTGCCTGACGAAGCACGTTAGGGTCTGTTAGCTCAGCAGATCCACACTTGCACTGGGTGCCAGGCAGAGTGTGGTATCATTTTCGGGGTTACTCGACTTTTCCATGCCTCAATTTTCTTATCTGCAAGATGAGTACAACACTACGACCTACTTCGCAGGGTTGCTATGAGGATCAACAGAGATGACATATGTAAACACTTGGCAAAACTTAAAGCATTCTATCTAAGAGCTATTCATTAATAGTATCTCAGTTTTGTAGACCAGGCTTTGAAAGGTTAACTGAATTACCCAGTCACACAGCCAGTGAGTGTCAGAGAGGATTTGAACCCAGGGCTCCCCAACTACACTTCTAGCATGCCCTTTATATGGCATGCTCCTTCAAATAGATGGACTTAGTAAATGTTTGTTTCATTTGCTTGTGGAATTGAGGTCCAGAGGGTAAATGACTTGGCTAAGGTCATCCTGTGGATGAGAGGTGGAGGGGGACAATAGACCTTGGGTATCTCCAATTCCAGCCTGGTCCAGTGTCCACTTCCCAGATGGGCTCTGGGCTGCTACAGTCAGGGAAGGGGGCAGGTGGGCTAGTAGGGAGAGCCCTACTAAGACTGGACCCCCTGGCACTTTTGAGGGAGGCTACGGGGATGGCGCTGGTATTTGTCCAATTCAAACCAGACTTCATCCGGTCCTCCTGACTATCACCAGCCAGGCCAAACCAGTTTTCTAATTGGATGGATTCTCACAAGAGAGCCCTTGTAATAACCTGGAGACGCTGGAGAGGTCACAGGGCAATGGGGGAGGCTGGAGACCAAAGGGCTCTTTTGTTTAGGCTAAACAGACATCCCAGCTGCATCTTGGTTCCCGACTTAGAAGATTTTGTGACAAGAATGTGGGATAGTCTGAAGGGGCTCCATTCTGGGAGGAGGTGCCCTGGATTGACCACTAGCTGGTCAGACGACCTGGGGGCCTCCACTTGCTTTTCTCGGCCTCCATTTTCCTAATCTCGTTGAAGTATGTGACATTCAGGGTCCCTCCTAGTCTGATACTGATCCTGAGGCCCTTCTAGGCTCTGACATTTCCTGTTCCAGAACCTCCCCCAGTTCTGTCTGTCCGTGTCCTGAAATCCTTCCCCTCCACCAGCCCGCGATCCAAGGTCCCCTTCCAAGGCTGCTCCTCCGAGATCTCTGGCTGAGGTTTCTTCCAAGCTCCGACACTCCAGGGTACTAAGGCCCCTCCCAGCACCAGCATTGTGGTTCTTCTCTTCCAGAAGGATGTCTGGTCAAGTCCCTTTCATCTCAGTCATTCTGTGCGGTCTCCTTTTAACGTGGTGATTCTTTGTTTAATAAAGTGTGTATTAGTGTGGGCATCTCACTTGGTTTTTACATCACTTTCATTCAAAAAAAAAATCGGGCCCTTTATGCTATCGAGTGACTCCTCCCTTTAAACAAAGAATTCAAGACAGGAGGAAAGAAAATCAGTTCAGTCAAACTAGTCAACCCATCTCCTGAATAGTGACATCG
>JAQQSZ010006514.1:0-13572 GCA_028646595.1 Phalanger gymnotis
CTGGGCTCCTGGTGTTGACCCCTGCTGGCTCTGCCCCTCTGGGACTCAGGTACTCCTACTATTCGGCCACTGAAGCCCCAGTTTTGTCTCCTCTATTCCAGCTTCCCCCCCCCCCCTGCCCCGGGGAATTCTCTGGGTGGGGAGGGGAGGGATTAGAGCTGTTTACCTGGCCATTTTGTCTCCAGAAGTTCAAGAAGTGTCCTTTGGGCTGTAAGCCTCAGGAATTGGTGTCTCACGGACCAGTGGCATTGAGCAGACTCTCTTCACTTCCACGGAGTGCCGTCCTGTGTTGGGGGGCCTGGGGATCTCCGCCAGTTTCGGGCGCCTGGCTTTCTCCCAGCCCGTCTCCCACGTGGGTTTCCCGGCCAGCCGCTTCCGCTTTTGTCCCATCTGGAGCAGCTCTGCATGCCGAGCACTCTTCTAGCCTACAGAATTGTTCCTTCGGCCTTTCAGACTCTCCCGGCTGGGAAATTTGCCCCACTCAGACTTCTCGCGGTTTCCAACTCTCTCAAATCTGCTCAAATTCACCTCTTTATAGGAATCCAACAGAACTTGTGAGAGAGCTCGGGTAAGATGGTGCCTTCATGTGACCATCTTGGCTCTGCCCCCAAAAATTATACTTTCTTAAAGCATATCAACTAACTTCTGGTGAAATTCCCCCAAATCAATAGTTTTTCCAGAGCATCTATCAGTATCAGGAAAGAACAAAAACAAAAAATTTTCCCAGGGATCCTATGCATCAAAGTTCATCACAGGGCAAGGTATTCTCCAGTTGTTTATTATTTTTTAAATAGTATTTTATTTTTTCCAATAATATGTGATGACAATTTTTAGCATTAATTTTATTTTTACAGATTTTTAGTTCCAAATTTTTCTCTCTTCGTCCCTCCCCTCCGCTCTTCCTAAAAGGGTAAGCTATCTGATATGGGTTATACATGTGCAATCATGTAAAACATATTTCCATAACAGTCACAGTTGTGAAAGAACAAACAGAGGAAAAGGAAAAAATAAGAATAAAATAAAGAAAATAAAATAGCATGTTTTGATCTGCGTTCAGAGTCCATCAGTTCTTTCTCTGGAGGTGGATAGCATTTTCCATCATGAGTCCTTTGGAATTGTTTTGGATCACTGTATTGTTGAAAAGAGGTAAATCAAACAGTTGATCATCACAAATTGTTGCTGTTATTGTGTACAATGTTTTTCTGATTCTGCTCATTTCACTTTGCATCAGTTCA
The DNA here is from genome assembly GCA_028646595.1 of Phalanger gymnotis. NCBI lineage: Eukaryota > Metazoa > Chordata > Mammalia > Diprotodontia > Phalangeridae > Phalanger > Phalanger gymnotis. Next base: position 1,236 of record JAQQSZ010006514.1, read on the forward strand.
TGCAAGTCTTTCCAGATTTTTCTGAAATCAACCTGCTCATTGTTACTTATTTCACAAAAGTGTTCCATTATATTCATGTACCACAGCTTGTTTAGCCATTCCCCATTAATGGGCATCCCCAGGTGTTTTTTTGTGCTAGAAAATGAACTACTTCAAGTAATGAATCCTGCCTGGTACAGCTGAAAGAAGCCTCTTAATTCTATGTTTCTGGGATCCCTTCCCCTCCCTTCTTTTGTATTTATCACATATTCCTTGTATCACCAGTACAGGATTTTAAAATTAGGAGAGATCTTAGATATCAGGCATTGACTATTCAGAGGATCATAGCTCTAGGACTAGAAGGAACCTCAGAAACCATCTAGTTAAACACCTCTTATTTTATAGCTGAAAAACAAGCCCAAGGAATGGGAGGCCTAGGTTCATAGGAAGAGGTGAGGATATAAACCCAGGTCCTCTGATGCTAGAATCAGAGCTCTTTCCACTGTAACACACCACCTCCTTAGTATGGCTTATTCATTTCACAGATGATGAAATTGAGTCCCATGGAGATCAGATAACTTACCCAAAGTCACAGAAGCAAAATGGGAATTCGAATAGTTTTTTTCTTACTCCAAATACAATGCCTTTTCATAGCCCATCAATTTTATTTATTTTGCTATCCTGAACCCATTAGATTATATATAGATAGATAGATAGATAGATAGATAGATAGATAGATGTATTATATATATACTCTTCAAAAATCATATCTATATATCTGTATCCATGTATATAGACAGACATATGTCTGTATACATAGAGAGATATGTCTGGCTATTTATCTATATGTGTGTATATATATGTATGTATGTGTATTTGTACTCCTAATGCCCTTGATGATCTGATGAGCTTTCCTATATTAATTAGGTTACCCCTAGGGTGATAAAGGAGGTAGTGAGATTAATGTTGTCTCCACCCAACAATTAAGGAAAATGAGACACAAGAGTCAAATATCTGTTAAGTGACACATCTGGGACTTGACATCAGATCCAATGACGCTCATCGTCAGGTGATACAGAGGATGGAGGCACTGGATTTGGAGGCATTGGATGCTGGAGTTCAAATCCAGCATCAGACACTCCTTAACTCTGTGACCCTGTGAAAATCATTTACCCTCTCTCAGGCTCAGTTTCCTCATGGGAACTCATGGTTGTTGTCAAGATCTAATGAGATAATATTTGTAAAGTACTTTGAAAACTTTAGATGGCACTATATAAACACTAGCTATTATTATTATTGTTATTAATTTCTAATTAAAAGGACTGGAATAAAAAAAATAAGGCTGTGATTAAGCTACAACTGTGGTACTCACTAATGGGAAAGCCAGTCCTTTATCATCCTGCTCTTGTTTTTTTTAAAAGCTATTTCAAATATTTTAATGAGTTCTCTGCAAGATATTTAAAACACCAGTTTTTGAGGATAAACTCTGTTGGAGAGAGAGAATACAGAACACAGTTAGCCAAGGAACTGAGGAATTTTCTTGATTTGGGGCAGGATCTGAGAGTCTACTGTTTTCTGATCACCCTTGCACTGATCTGTAATCTTGTATTTGTCTTTTTCTGCATCCAAAATCTCTCCTTTTTGGTGTCCAGGTTTATATAGCCTCTTCTTCTTGAAATAAGCATTAGTAAGATGATTTGTAATTTTTACACCCTAAAGGTTAACTCTGGTAGAGGTGTCAATGACAAATTCCTGATGGGTCCTTCTCAGAGGAACATGGGTGATGGTGAGAAGTCCAGTCACCACTAGCTAGCTGTGGTGAAAATCACTGACTTGACCTGTGGTGGCCAGTGAGCACGATCAGAATGGTGCCTGGGGTGATGCCAGCTCCAACTCTCCTCATATGCTGGCTGAAGGGCTTTTTGCCATGACTTAGCTAGGCACATCCTCAGTAGAATGAATACCTAGGCATTTTGTGAATCTTAACTATATAGGTTCCTTCATTTCTATAACCACAAACCAGCTTTGAGATAGTAGCAGGCATCTTTTCTTTCTTTTTCCTTTCAATTTGGGTTTTTGGTGCAGTGTATTTCTACTTGTACATGGCTCTCCAGGAATACATTACAGACCTGGAGTATATACCAATCCCTCGGGCCAGGACTGGGTTCTGACTACAAGGCTTTCAAGCCTTTTTTACCACCTTTTCAGCCACATATTCCTTTTTGTTCTTCTCCTTTTTTCCTTTTCTGATCTTCTTTTCAGTTCTTTTGGGGGCTTTTTGTCTGCCATCTTGAGAGAAAGGCCATTCTACTCTACTCTTTGCTTGCCCGACCCAGAGAATTCGTATCAGTGATCTGCCAGGGAATTCTGGAAGTGAAGGTCATTTCCTATATGTTTCTTTTTCTTTTTTCTCAGGTATAAATTAGGTATCAGGAAAAGAAAGAGAATGGTGACTTCTGGAATCATTTGATTCTCCTTTCTGACTGAGAAAACAGAAATTACATGCAAGATGAAAGCTGGAAGGAACCTTAGTGATGAAAAAGGCAATAAGAACAGCTGATTTACAAAGTACTTTACATACATTATCTCATCCTATTCTGTGAAAATACAGCTGTTATCCCCATTTGTCCCTGAAGATGACACTCTATCTCCCATCTCAATGCATTTGGTGAAGCCTTTCCTGATGTTTGAGACATTCTTTCCTCATTGCAGCTTCATAGAGTCCTTTTTTTTCCTTCAAGGCTCAATTCAGATGCTTCTGCCACAAAAATTTCCATGATCTCTTCAGTTACAAATGCTCTCTTGCTTCTCAATTTTCCTCGTTCTATGTATGGGGATAATAGCTACATATTTGCAAACCATAATGTGCTGTAAAAATGCTAGTTGTCATTACTGTTTTTATCATTATTATTATTTCAAGTATCAATTATCCTATCAATTCAATTCAATGGGCATTAACTGAATAATTGGTTTGAATTATTGGTTGAATAAATGAAAAACATTTGTGTTCATAGTGTCCAACCAGTAGAATGCAATCTCCTTGAGGGTATGGACTACTTTATGTAGTCTTTGTTTTCCCAGTGCCTATTACAGTGCCACCGATGAGTAGGCAAGCTAGACTAGATGAAGAAGAAAACACCTTGAGGGAGCCTGGAAGTTGCATGTGTCAGTGGCCATGGGTTGACCACCACTTCTTCTAAGACTGTAATGGAAACAACCCAGGACTTTGAGCTCCAAAGCCCCAGGAATAGCAGAACCTCATAGATCACTGAATCTGCTTCTAGTTTGGATATTGTAATCATCATGAGGGAGAGAAACTCTTGTGGAGAAAAGGTCTTCCATTCCTGCAACCAAACCAACTGTCATCCAGCAACTATTGATGGATACAAAAACCCAAGATTTCTGGAAACAGCAGCACCTCCTGAATCACTAGACCTGCTTCCCACTTGGCTCCTTTATCGCCATATTCTAGGAAAGCAACCATTATGGAGATATGACCTGGCAACTTCCTCTACATCCCCTGAAGCCTCCGAAACTACAGACACTGAAGAATGGAAAAAAATATTTTTTCATAATACCATAATCCTTGGAATTGTCAAAAGGTTCAACACCAGAAATCAATATGATTTTGTCAATGGAAATGGTATTAGAGAAGAAGTACTACCATCTCCTTTGTTGCTGAACTCTAAAGACCACTAGGACTTTCCATCTAACTTGAAGCTTAAATCTCCTATATATGTCATCTTTTGTTAGAATGTGAGCTCTTTGAGAGGCTTGCAAAGTGCTTTACAACTGGTATCTTATTTGATTTTCATGACAACCCTTTTGAAATGATAAAGTGGGGCACAGAACCATGGACCATCAGATATTTTACCAAACGAGGTATTAGAGATAATTCGATAGTATCAGTTAATAAATGAGGTATTGGGTTTTTAGCGACTGTTCAAAGTCACACAGATAGTGGAAGCAGAGTCAGGATTTAAATCTAGTTCCTCCAACACCAAATCCAGTACTTTTCTTCTATACTATATTACCTCCTTCCTATTTTTCTACTTTCCTCCCAAAGAACTTATTTTTGGGATTTGGAATGCCTGGCTTATCTTCATGTACTCGCTTTAGACTAACCATAAAATGGAATTCACCCTCTCATAAGGCTTCTTCATGTAATGAAAAGCTCTGTCAACCAGGAGTTAGGTCATCTAGCTATGGTGCTTGATTCATTCTCCAGCTGTGCAATATTGGGAAATAATTTATCTGGGCCTCTAGTGTTCTATATTTTAAAATGAAGGAATTGGACTCAATGATCTCTAAAGATCTCTTCTAGCTCTGAGAAATCCTGTGACCCAGAAATGGCTGTACTAGGCCTATACCTTTAAAGAGATCAAAGAAGGATGAAAAGAATACTGAGGTAAAAACATTTAAATCAGCTCTTCTGTGGTGCTAAAGAACTAGAAATTAAGTGTGTGTCCATCAATTGGGGAATGACTGAACAAATTATAATATATGAATGCGATGGGATGTTATTGTGTTATATGTAATATTAAAAGGGATGGTGTTAAAATAAAACTGGGAAAATTTATATGAACTCATGCTGAGTGAAGTTAGCAGAACCAGGACAACAAATTATACAATAACAATATCATAAAAACCAATAATTGTGAAAGAATTAAGAATTCTGGACAGGGCATTGGCCAACCATGATTTAAAAGGTTGGATGATAAAGAATGCTTTCCAACTCTTGAAAAACAGGCAATGCTCTCAGGGTGCAGAATGAGACACGTATTTGTTGAACTTGATTAATGTGGGAATTTATTTTGATTGTTATAAGGTTGTTGTCGTTGTTAGCATTGTTTTGAGTGGTGAGAGCAGTAGGTGGGAAAAAATAAAAACTTGTAAATTCAAAAAACTTAAAATTTAATTAAAAACAAACAAAAATCTCACATTCTAAGGTCTCATCTAGCTCTGACATTATCCATTCTAACGTCTCTTCCTGCTTTGACATTCTCTGTTCTAATATATTTGAGAGGCCCCTTCCAGATCTATCATTCTAAGTTATAATAATTTTTTGGGATACAGATCTACTGTGGTATTTCTGGATTAATGGTTATGCTTAATTTGATTGTCCTTTGGGTGTAATTCCAAATTGCCCTCCAGGATGGTTGGATCTGTTCACACCTCCAACAGTGCATTAGTGTCCCAATTTCTCCACATCTTCTCCAACATTTATCATTTTTATTTTCTATAATATTATCCAAACTGATAGGTGTGAGGTGGTGCCTCAGTGTTTTCTTAATTTACATTTCTCTGATCAATAGTGATTTAGAGCATTTTATATGAATAAAAATAGCTTTAATTTCATCACCTGAAAACTGCTTGTTCATATCCTTTGACTATTTATTCTTACAAATTAGACTCAGTTCTCTATATATTTTGGCAATGAGGTCATTGCCAGAGCCACTTGCTGTAAAAATAATTTCCCACCTTTCTTCTTTCTTTCTAATTTTGGTTGCATTGGTTTTGTTTGTGCAAGTCCTTTTTAATTTAATGTAATCAAAATGATCAACGTTGCATTTCATAATGTTCTTGATCTCTTGTAATTGGGGGTAATTTGCTTATGGCATCATCATTTATGAATAAATCACACACCCATTTTGACCTTATCTTGGTGTTACAGTGTGAGATGTTGGTCTATACCTCATCTCTATAATACCATTTTCCAGTTTTCCAAGCAGTTTTTATCCAATAGCAAGTTCTTAGCCCAGAAGCTAGAGTCTAGGTTTATCAAACAGCAGATTATTATAGTCATTTACTACTGTGTCTTGTATACCTAATTTATTACACTTATCTACCATTACATTTCTTAACCAATACCAAATGGTTTTGGTGATTACTGCTTTATAATATAGTTTTAGATCTGGTACAGCTAGGACACCCTTCTTTACAATTACTTTAAGTAGAATTGCCATTTTTATTGTATTAGTTAATGACAATTCTACCAAAATTAATTTAATTATTCAGTACTGTACCAAACTACCAAAAGTTATTTTATAGAGCTAGACAAAGTATTAAAATTCATATGAAAGAACAAGTCGAGAATATCAAGGGAATTAATGAAAAAAATGGAAAGGAGCTATTTCAAGTAGTGTTTTAGTTGATTCTCTAGGATTCTGTATATACCATCATATCATATATTCCTTCCATTTATTTTTCTTCTTTTATTGATATAACAAATATTTCTAGTACAATATTTTATAATAGTGGTGATAATGTGCATCCGTATTTCACCCCTGATCTTTCTGGGAAGGCTTCTAGTTTATCCCCATTACAGATAATGCTTGTTGATGGTTTTAGATAGATACTGCTTATCATTTTAAGAAAAAACTGTATTTATTCCTATACTCTCCAGTGTTTTTAGTGAGAATGGGCATTGAATTTGGTTAAAAGCTTTTTCTGCATATATTGAGATAGATATTCGTTTTGTTATTGCTATGGTCAATTACGTTGAGCTTTCCTAATATTGAGTCAGACCTGTATTCCTGGTATAATTTCCACCTGGTCATAGTATATTATACTGGGGATAAATTGCTGTAATGTTCTTGCTAATATTTTATTTAAAATTTTTGCTTCAATATTCATTAGGAAAAATGGCCCATAATTTTCTTTATCTGTTTTGGCTCTTTGTGGTTTAGGTATCAGCACCACGTTTTTGTCATAAAAAGAATTTGGTAAGATTCCCTTTCACTTATTTTCCAAATAGTTTATGTAGTATTGTAATTAATTGTTCTTTAAATGTTAGGTAAAACTCGCATGTAAATCCATCTGGACCTGGAGATTGTTTTAAAGGAGTAAAATTCATGGCTTGTTCAATTTCATTTTCTTTTTTTTTAAAATCATTATTTATTTATTTAATATTTTTAGTTTGCAGCATTGATTTTCACAAGAGTTTGAATTTCAAAATTTTCTGCCCATTTCTACCCTCCCCCCAACTCCAAGATGGCATATATTCTGATTGCCCCATTCTCCAGTCAGCCCTCCCTTCTCTCACCTCACTCCCTCCCATCCCCTTTTCCTTTACTTTCTTGTAGGGCAAGGTAGATTTCTATGCCCCATTGCCTGTATATCTTATTTTCTTGTTGCATGCAAAAACTGTTTTTTGAGCATCTGCTTTTAAAACTTTGAATTGCAAATTCTCTTCCCTCTTCCTTCCCCACACACCCTCCCTAAGAAGACAAGCAATTCAACATAGGCCACATGTGCATCATTATGCAAAACCCTTCCACAATACTCATGTTATGAAAGACTAACCATATTTTTCTCCTTCCTATCCTATCCTATCCTATCCCCTTTTATATGATTTTCTACCTTGGCCCTGCCCCTTTTCAAAAGAGTTTGCTTTTGATTACCTCCTCCCCCTATCTGCCCTCCCTTCTATCTTCTCCCTTTTTATCTCCTTCCTCTTTCTTTACTATGGGGTAAGATACCCAATTGAGTGTGTATGTTATTCCCTCCTCAGGTCAAATCTGATGAGAGCAAGATTCACTCATTCCCCCTCACCTGCCCCCTCTTACCTTCCAACAGAACAGCTTTTTCTTGCCACTTTTATGGGAGATTATTTACCCCATTCTGTCTCTACCTTTTTCCCCTCTCTCAATATATTCCTCTCCCATCTCTTAATATGTATATATATATATATACACACATATATATATATGTGTGTGTGTGTGTGTGTGTGTGTGTGTGTGTGTGTGTGTGTATTCCCTTCAGCTACCATAATACTGAGGTTTCATGAATTATACACATCTTCTTTCCCTGTAGAAATGTAAACAAAACAGTTTAACATTAGGAAGTCCCTTATGATTTCTTGTTTATCTTTTCATGCTTCTCTTGATTCGTGTGTTTGAAAGTCAGATTTTCTATTCAGCTCTGGTCTTTTCACTGAGAAAGCTTGAAATTCCTCTATTTTATTAAAAATCCATATTTTGACTAGGAGCATGATATTCAGTTTTTCTGGATAAGTGATTCTTGGTTTTAATCTTAGCTCTATTGACCTCCAGAATATCATATTCCAATCCCTTCAGTCCCTTAATGTAGAAACTGCTAGATCTTGTGTTATTCTGATTGTGTTTCCAAAACATTCAATTTTTTTTTCTGGCTGCTTGCAGTATTTTCTCCTTGATCTGGGAGCTCTGGAATTTGGTGACACTATTCCTAGGAGTTTTCTTTTTGGGATCATTTTCAGGAGGTGATCAGTGCATTCTTTCAAGTTCTATTTTACCCTCTGGCTCTACAACATCAGGGCAGTTCTCCTTGATAATTTCTTAAAAGGTGATATCTAGGCTCTTTTTTTGATGATGGCTTTCAGGTAGTCCAATAATTTTTAAATTATCTCTCCTGGATCTATTTTCCAGGTCAGTGGTTTTTCAATCAGATATTTCACATTGTCTTCCATTTTTTCATTCCTTTGGTTCTATTTTATAATATCCTGATTCTTCATAAAGTCACTAGCTTCCATTTGCTCCAACCTAATTTTTAAAGTACCATTTTCTTCAGTGGTGTTTTGGACCTCCTTTTCCATTTAGCTAATTCTGCCTTTCAAGGCATTCTTTTCCTCTCTGGCTTCTTGGAGCTCTTTTGTCATTTAAGTTAGTCTATTTTTAAGGTTTTATTTTCTTCAGTATTTTTGAGTCTCCTTTAGCAAGTCATTGACTTGTTTTTAATGGTTTTCTCGCATCACTCTCATTTCTCTTCCCAATCATTCCTTTACTTCTCTAACTTGCTTTTCCAAATCCTTTTTAGTCACTTCCATAGCCTGAGACCAGTTCATGTTTTTCTTGGAGGCTGTTGATACAGGCTCATTGACTTCACTGACTTCTTCTGGCTATATGTTTTGGTCTTCTTTGTCATCAAAGAAAGATTCCAAAGTCTGAGTCTGAATCTGACTCTGTTTTCACTGCCTGGTCATGTTCCCAGTCAACTTGAGTTTTTCTTGGGGGTATGACTACTTGTAGAGTAGGGAGTACTTTGTCCCAAGCTTGAGGGGCTGCACTGTTGTTTTCAGAGCTGTTTCTACACAGCAAGCTCTGCCACTCCAGTGCTCCTCCTCCCCCAAGAACTGCCAAACCAGAATGTGGCTCAGATCTTAAGCAGGCTCTGCACTCTTGCTCTGATCCCCCATTTAATTCCTCTCACCAGGTAGGCCTGGGGCTGGAAGCAACTGCAGTTATAGTTCTGTCCTCAGAGCTGCACCACCTCCGCTGTCCCTGGTGCAGTGGCCGAACTGCGAACTTCTTTCACTCTGTCCCCAAAGTTTTTTTCCCACTAACCTTCTCTGTTGTCTTTGGTGTTTGTGAGTTGAGTAATCTGGTAACTGACACAGCTCACTGCTTCAGGGTGCTGGGGCCTGTTGCACCTTGCTGGTAGTCTGGTTGGTCCTGGTGCAGCCAATGCTGTGCTTTGCTCTGCTCTGCTCCCAGCTCCATGTGACAGACCCTACCCAGTGACCATCCAGGCTGTCCTGGGATGGAACCTTGATTCCCTCTGCTATTTTGTGGGTTCTGCTATTCTAGAATTTGTTCAGAGCCATTTTTATAGGTATTTGGAGGGTCGTGGAGTTAGGCAAGTCTCTGCTTTCTAGCCTCAATCTTGGTGCCACCCCCTCAATTTCTTTTTTTTCTAAAGTGGGATTATTTAAATGTTTTACTTCCTCTTGTGTTGATCTGGGCAATTTACATTTTTGGAAATATTTATCCAATTCACTTAGATTGTCAGATTCATTAGCATATAATAGGGCAAAGTAGCTCCTTATTATTGCTTTAATTACTTTTTCATTGTTGGTAAATTCACCTTTTTCATTTTTGATGCTGTTAATTTGGTTTTCTTTTTTTTAAGTCAAATTAACCAAAAGTTTATCTATTTTATTGTTTTTTGTAAAGTCAGCTCTTAATTCTATTTATTAGTTCAATAGTTTTTATATTTTCAATCTTATTAATCTTTTCTTTGTGTTTCAGAATTTCTAATTTGATATTTAATTGGGATATTTGATTTGCTCTTTTTCTAGCTTTTTAAATTCCATGCCTCTTTCATTGATCTGTTCTCTCTCTATTTTCTTGATTTAAGCATTTAGAGATATAAAATTTCCCCTAAGTACTGTCTTGGCTGTATCCCATAAATTTTAGTATGTTGTCTCAGTATTGTCATTCTCTTTGATGAAATTATTGATTGCATGATTTGTTGTTTGACATACTCATTCTTTAGGTTAGATTATTTAGTTTCTAATTAATTTTTAACCTATCTTTCCATGGCCTTTATTACACGTAATTTTTATGATCTAAAAATGATGCATTCAATATTTCTGCCTTTCTGCACTGGATTATGAAGTTTTATGCCATAATACACGGTCATTTTTGGTGTAGGTGCTATGTACCACTGAGAAAAAGATATATTATTTTCCATTCTCATTCAGTTCTCTCCAGATGTCTATCATATCCAACTTTTCTAAAATTCTATTCACCTCCTTTGCTTCTTTCTTGATTTTTTTGTAGTTAGCTTTATCTAGTTATGAGAAGGGGAGGTTGAACTCTCCCACTAGTATAAGTTTTCTGCCTAATTCTTCCTGTAACTCACTTAACTTCTCTAAGAATTTGTATGCTATACCACTTGGTGCGTATATATTTAGTATTGATATTAGTTAATTGTCTATGGTACATTTTTGCAAGATGTCATTTCCTTCCTTTTCTCTTTTAATTAGATCTATTTTTTGCTTTTATTTTGTCTGAAATCAGGAATGGTACCCTTGCTTTTTTTTTGTTTGCTTTACTTCAGAGGAAACATAATATATTCTGTTCTAGCTTTTTACCTTTACTCTGTGTATCTATCTCTTCTTCAAATGTGTTTCTTGTAAACAACATATTGTAAGATTCTGTTTTTTAATCTACTCTGTTATTTCTTTCTGTTTTATAGGAGAGTTTGTCTCATTCACATTTACAGTTCTGATTACTACCTGTATATTTCCCTCCATCCTGTTTATACTTTTCTTTCTCTCTCCTTTTACTCTATGCCTCCTCACCAGTGTTTTGCTTCTCACCACTGCTTCCCTCAATGTTACCTCCCTTCTATCAGTCCTCCCTTTTCTTTTTCCCTTTCTCTCCTACTTCCCTATAGCGTAAGATAGATTTCCCTACTCAGCTTAGTGTGTATGTTATTCCCCCTTTGAGTCAAATCAAATAAGACTGAGGATTAAACAATGTTCACCTCCTCCCTTTCTTTCTCTCTATTGTAATATGTCTTTCATGCTTCTTTATGTTATGTACTTTACCCTTTCTGCCTCCCCATTTCCTTTTCTCCTAGTACAATCCTTTTTTCACCCCTTAATTAATTTTTTAATGGTAACATGAAATTCAGCTTATATCCATACCCTCTGCTTAAGTATACTTCTTCTAAATGCCTTAATAGAGATACAGTTCTTAAGAGTTAAAAGTATCCTCTTCCTATGTAAAGATGTAAATGGTTTAACATTATTGAACAACATTTTTTTTCTTCCCAGTTTACCTTTTTATGCTTCTCTTGAGTCTTGTATTTGAAAATCAAATTTTCTGTTTAGCTCTGCTCTTTTTATTAGAAAAGTTTGAAACTTCTCTATTTCATCGAAAATCCTTCTTTCCCTCCAAAAGATTATGTTCAGTTTTGGTGGGTAGTTGATTCTTAGTTATAATCCAAGCCTTTTTGCCTTCCAGAATATCATATTTCAAGCCCTCAGACCCTTTAATGTAGAAGCTACTAAGTCCTGTGTAATGTTGACAGTGGCTCCTTAATATCTGAATTGTTTCTTTCTGGCTGCTTGCAATGTTTTTTCCTTTATCTGATACCTCTGGAATTTGGCTAAAATATTCATTAGAATTTACATTATGGAATCTCTTTTAGGAGGTGATCTGTGGATTCTTTCAATGACTATTTTATCCTCTGGTTCTAGGATACCAGGGCAGTTTTCGTTGATAATTTCTTGAGTGATTCTGTTTTTTTTTTAATCATGCTTTCAGGTTGTTCAATAATTTTAAATTATCTCTCCTGGATCTATTTTGCAGGTCACTTGTTTTTCAGTGAGATATTTTATATTTTGTTAATTTTTTTATTGTATGATTTTGTTTGACTGATTCTTAATGTCTTATAGAGTCATTAGCTTCCATTTGCTGAATTCTAATTTTTTAAAAATTATTTTCTTCGCTTAACTTTTGTACCTCTTTTTCCACTTGGCCCATCTTACTTTTTTTTTTAATTTTTTTTTATTAACATCTTTAGTTTTCAGCATTAATTTTCACATGCGTTTGAATTACAGATTTTTCTCCCCATTTCCACCCCCCCC
>JAQQSZ010006515.1:0-13572 GCA_028646595.1 Phalanger gymnotis
TGACAGAGGGGAGGGCAGACTGGGGAACAGGGCAACCAGAGTATACGCCATCTTGGAGTAGGGGGGGAGGAAATGGGGAGAAAATTTGTAATTCAAACGCCTGTGAAAATCAATGCTGAAAACCAAACATTAAAAATAAATTAAAAAAAAATCCCCTCCCCCCCAAAAAAATTTAGGCCTTGAGATGAGCTGGTCTAATGAAAATGTTCTTGAGCATATTGTTATCTTAGCCAAAGGGGTTAAAAGACTTCAAGTTGCACAGTCAAATTGTGTACAATTTCTGCTTTTGTTAACATGTCTTTCTAGTGGTTGATATACAGGTAAACAGAAACATCTGGAACTTTTTTTTTTTCAGAGAAACACAGCACCTGCCTTTCCATCTCTGTGACCCAAGAAAAGTAAGACATTTGTGCCATCAGGTCAGAGTGAGAATGTAGCCATTAATAAAGGTGAAATTTGGGTTGATTCCCAGGTTCAAATGGATAGGGGCTTGTCAAGATGAACCATAAAGATTACAAACAAAATCAAGGTAACTTACAATTGTCCCTTAAAAGTACCAAGTCTATCTCCTGAGCAAGCACTTCTAGAAGATAAGTCTAGCTATTTTTCTTTAGGGACCATTTATGTAAAATGCAGTTGTTTCAGAAAGTCTACTTTCCCATCAGCTACCTTTTCTAAATGTGATGCTATGGTATGGGAACCACTAGTGAATACCTGCGATCAGGATGTATTGGTCTTAGCATGGAAGAGAAATGAATACTGAACCATTTGTTGCAAACCTTATGAAGCATTTGAATCTTTGTTGTTCTTCAGTCGTTTTCAGTTGTGTCCAACACTTCATAACACTATTTAGGGTTTTCTTAGCAAACACAAAGGTACTGGAGCGATGTGCTATCTTCTTCTCCAGCTTTATTTTACAGATGAGGAAACTGAGGCAAATAAGGTTAAGTAACTTACCCAGAGTCAAACAGCTAGTTAAGTGTCCGAGGCCAGATTTGAACTCAGGAAGATGAAACTTCCTCACTTGGAATGCTATCTACTATGCAACCTAGCTGCCCTGGGTCTACACTTCCTTTAGATCTTATAAATAAATATGCATGGCCATCTCAAGGAATGTTCAGGTGCCCTGAGTCCCAAAGTGATCAACATTCATACTGTCGACTATCAGACAGGCATCAGTAGTTAGAGTACACTAAAGACTGAGTGAAATCTAGCACAAGGGCAACCTGGTTTGTAAAATTTCTGGTACATTCAAATGTACTCAATTGCTCTGTGGTCTGAAGTCTGTGTAGACCAGAGATGCCTACTTGGCCTGTAGACCAGATGAGGCCCATAAAACTCCTGACTGCTGACTGAACAAGATTAAAATGTAAATGAGAAATGTTTAACAAAATACTGAAAAATACAATCAAATAAAGATAATATTACATTTTAAAATTAAGTCAACATGTAGCTCGCAAGGCTCCTTGTGTATGGATTAGTGGCCCCCATTTCTATTTGAATTAGACACCAGCAGTGTGGACAATAATAGAACCCAGTAGAAGTTTAGAGATTCAGAGAGGTAGAGGGAAGCAGATCCACAGGGGATGTCTAGCAGAGGGCACAGTCTGTTACTTTAAAGACAGCATCTTGTACAAAGTAGGTGCTTAATAAATATTTACTGAATTGATATAAGGTGAATTGACAGGATGGAAATAGTCTCATCATTATGATCATAATAGCTAACTTTATATAACATTTCAGAGTTTGTCAAGCACATAAATTATTTCACTCTACGACAAAATTTGTTATATTCCTTGATAGTGAGTATAGCCCTAGAATAGATGGGGTAAGGAGGACATAGTTTCTACCAGGTCTCCCTTCCTTGAAAGGGAAAAGCTTAATGTATTATAGCAGTTAGTGTTGGATTCAGAGTCAGAAACATTTGGTTTCAAATCCTACGTTACTAGCAGTGTAACCCTGGGCAAATCACTTAAGTCTCCTATTTTTCATCTACAAAATGGGGATTTTAATACTTGTACCTCCCTCAAAGATCTGTTGTGAGACCAAAAATAATAATGTTAATAAAGCATTTGTAAACATTAAAAGTGTTAAGTATCAGTTATTACTATTGTTGATAAGTAGCTGATCCAAAACAAGGAATATCGACAAAGCATTTTTGGCTGATGCAGGTCAAGAAGGAATTATTATTTTCTTTTCTCATCTAGCTTTCCCTAAAAAAGCTGAGAGAGTAAAATTAGGTATGCTCTAGAATGGAAGGAGAAAATAGATAATTCCTGGTAGAGGAGGTAAGCTGGGCATGAACGCTAACCAGAGACAGTAGGTCGTGTGATTGAAAACACACGTAAAAGGACAAAAAACTTCCTAATGATGAAGTATGTGGCTCATTTATGTCAGCAACGAAAAAGACAACCCTTCCATCTTTGAAGAAGAAGTTACTGTGGTAGGCATATGTGCTAGAGATGATCATGAGAGAAAGAGAAGTAAGATGGTGTCAGGGAGAATCATGAAAAATAAGGCAAAAAAGAAAGACAATACAGAAAACGAATTTAGGAACATACTTGATCATAGAGAACAGGGTTTCTGTAACTATAATCTAATACATTTACATAAATTATTCCCAAATAGTTCAACATAGTATCATGTATTTAGATCTCAAAGGAAAATATTGTACCTAAATAGGGCAAAATAAGATACAACTCCTTCCCTCATAAGTTATGTTATACTGTTGTATGTTATATGTTATACTGTTAAATGTTAACATACCTGACTCTAATGATACATTAACAGTACAGGTTTCTACTAAGTCATTTATCTGATGAAGACAATGCTTAAACCCACATTAAAACAAGTGCCCTAGGACTCATCTAATATAAAACTTAAAAGCCCCTATGTTATTCATAAAAAAGAAAAAGGTAGAAATTCACTGAGCAATAAATGCCAATACTCTTACGAGAAATAAAATTTTGCAAAACTTGCCTTTATTTTGTAATTCCAAAAATCAAGATGCACAGAATCATAGATTTAAAATTGGAAGAGTTCTTAGTCACTGAGTCTAACTATCTGTGTTGGTAAACAAAATAAGGTTCTTAGCACTCAGTTCAACGAAGTGCCCTTGAAGAGTTTGGCCTTTGTTTCCTTGATTAGATTTGGGAGTCCTTGGTGACCTCCTTGCCTCAGGGGAGGGCCTAGTTTGCACATGAGTTTGAGTGACATGTTTGGGACATCAGAGGCTTTTAGACCACATGGGTTTAAGTCACCCCTTGGTGACAATTCTAGGTCACATGTATGACTCACCCTTGACCCTGAAAAAGAAATAAAACCAGGGGCTGGCTTTCTCTTTTTCGGAGCTCTTACCCACAGCCATGGTGGCACGCATGACTCAGGGCCAGCCCTTGTTATGAGCTCCTGGGCTGAACCTAGATGTTGGTAACTATGAATTGTATTTGGTCTGTCTGTCAATGTTTGTAATTTGTTTGTATTTGCTCCTAAGTTCAGGGTGCTGGCTTTTTCCCCTGAACTAAGTGAATGGTTAATTCATATGCTGGATTAAAGAAAGGTTGTCAACTCCTTAATGTCGCTTTCCTTACTAAAGCAGATCAAAAGAACCTGGGCTTTTGCAGCGTGCTGGTAGCATGCTTGTTGTTGGGCTTGTGTTGGTCTTTCACCCCCACAGCAGCTGCTAGCTGGATCGTCGAAACAATATCTCAGTTTATATGTGAGGAAACTGAGGCCCAGAAAGGCTAAGTGTCTTGCCTCAAATCATCCTACACAAGTAGTAAGTGGCAGATCCAGAATATAAACTCAGACTCCCACCCAGCCTTATTTTCAACCCCACCATAGCGCCTCCAAGGGAAAGTCTCCTGCCTGCCCAGGAGAACTAACTCTCTAGTTTGGTAAATTCTGTTTGTCTACGGATGAAACAAAATATTTTACTAGAAAACTAAAAGGAACAAAATGGTTGAATTATATTGTTGTGGGAAAAAATTCTAGTCAAAGATCTTAATAGTGAAGGCTGAAAAATATTCCATCAAATTAACTTCAACACAACAGTGACATGACATTACATAACCTTTCTTCTCCAAAATTTTACTCTCTTCTAATAAAGAAAGAATTTAGAATAAAATAATCTGGATGGCAGATTATTATATTTCTTCTTGCTTTTGTCTTTCTAAGGAAAATGCTTTAAGAGAGCCACACCACTTACCACTGACATGCAAACTTCTCACTATCTATTTCCACTATTCCTGGTGGTGGAGCAACATGCTGTGCTACAACTGCTCTGGAAGCTACAGGAAAAGAAACAATACATTAGCTATATAATTAAGATTTTCTACCTAAATAAAATCACTATATGTCATAGTCAATTCACAAAATAATGCACTAAGTGAATAAAGCAAACATCAGAATCTTTTAGCTTTCATTTTAAAACAAAAGCTTTGTGTTCATGAGGATATACATTTGATGAAACACCTTCCTAAGTTTCTTTCAAAACCTAATTCAATAAACATTTACTTCTTACACCATAGAATTAAATCTCAGAGGCTAAAATTTCAAAGTGGAATATAAGATCAAATTGTAATTTAGCACAAAATTTTGTTTTTACATTTACCAACATTCCCATATTTATGTAGAACAAAGGTTTCTAAATAAGACAAATCTCACCCAAATATTTATCAGCCCTTATATTTAAAGGCTGCATATCAAATGTTGTCATCTTTAAAAGTCTATAAATGTGCAATATAAATTTTTTATCTTGAAAGAGATCTGATGGGTTATGAAAGATACTTCTAGATGATCTCCAAATTTCAGAGTTCAAGGAAAGGCTCATAAGCAATTGTTCTGACCCCAAAGTGGACTTCAAATAGAATCACTCTCCTGACCGGAACTCCAATTTTTCTTCTCATTCTTCTACAATAATGCCATTATTATGGGAAAAAAGATTTCTTATGTTCAAAACCTATGCTGAAATCTTCTCCAAATTGGGTTACCCATTTCATATGTCTGAACCTGACTTCAATATGTATTGTCAGTATCAGAAATCGACAAATTTCAGGAAGGATGTATGATTTCATTCATACGGGCAATTCCCTTCAGCATTGCAGAAGTATTCCCTCTATAACTTATTGTGTAGACTATATAATGAATCACTGTGGAAAACAAAACATTTTTTAAAAACCTTATTGCCAACCCTATAGTGATGAATCTCTAGAACCTTAGCTAGTCTGTTTCTCATATAAAAATCAATACATTTCCCACTGACCTTTCCAATTGGTCTGTCAGTGCTTGCATTAACCACTGTTGCCTCTAGATAATGAAAAGTCAGGAGTAGGACTTTTGTAGAGCAATTAAGATGCTAGTACATTAAAAACTGAATGGAACAGATTAAAAATTCTTATAGTTAAAAAGAGAAAACAGAATTAGAAACCCTAAGAGAATATGGACTATAACCTCTAGGAGAAAGCAAATTTAAAATATAAAGAAATAAAAAAACTTTAGGACAAATTGAAACTAGAAGAAAGAAGTGCTCCAAAAAAGTAAGCAATGAACTATTAACTTTTTGGAAAATTTAAGATTTGCAAGTCCCCGTAGTTTTATTTTTATTTCCATCAGTGATGTACAACAGACCTTTAGCAAGTCTCAAGCTCTTTATATTTCAATTTGTCATTCTGCAACATGAGTAATATAACTTACACAACTCAAGAAGTTATTTTGTCAACTAATAAGGCAATAATAAGAAATCACATTTATTTATTACTTTATAGCATACAAAGCACATTTACATTTGATTTGATCTTCACAACCTTGTAAGGTATATATAACAAATATATCCATTTTATAGAAGAAAAAAACAGAAAGCTTATGTGACTTGCCCAGTCATGTAACTAGTAAATGGCAGATCCAGAGCCAGGACCCTGGTCTTCTTATTCCAAGTCTAAGAGTTAACACTTTTTACGTTCTATCAGTACAAAGCAGGCTCTTTAGAAGAAAGGTGTTATTCAAACACAAATCTCAACATCTCAACAACAGAATGAAGATAAAATTAAAAAGTCAATAGAAAATATCATGATTCTCAATTCTATCCAATTAAAGGAAATCTGTCTACTCAAGGCAGCTAGGTGGTACAGTGGATAGAGCACTAGGCCTGGAGTCAAAAAGGCTGAGTTTAAATCCAAACTTGGACACTTACTAGCTGTATTGCCCTTGGCATGTCACTTGAGTTTTCCCAACTGTAAGATGGGGATAATAACAGCACCTACTTGCAGGGTTGTTGCGATATAAAATAAGATAATATCTGTAAGGCGCTTAGCACTGTATCTGGCATATAAGCGTTTAATAAATGCTTATTCCCTTTCCATTATATGGCTGAGTAAAATTGTTCAGCTATTCCAAACACTAGGCATTTTAAAAAGCATTTGAGGGATCCAGTCGGTGGGAATTTTTTCTTTGACATTCTCTGCTTCTGTAGGATAAAAATCATTTATTTCAACATTTACTTTTCAAAAAGCAGTTGTATATGGGCATAAAAATGAACAGCTACTCGGACTAAAAGGTAACGAGTATGCTGCCAGTATGGATTTCATTTTGTGATAAACTATGAAAAATACTAATAGCAAATATGGTCCAGTCTATTATAACAACACACTAGATCAGGAATTCGCAAACTATGTTTAGCTACTCACAGTCTGTTGACCATCACACTAAACCAAAGTTAGTAAAAATAATTGTAAATATGGTAAGAAAAATTTTTAAAAGCCACTGATACTGGAACTAGAGATCTAGAAAACAAGATGCCTATGATGAAGCATCAAATTTACCACAAGTACCAAATGTTAATGCCACAGTAAGATAAATGCATTTATGATATAACCAATATAAAGGGATCTTATATAATTTACAGTTTGAAGAATTAAATCAGGGAGTAAATTCACTATACCACTGGTGCTCACATTTTTTTGGTGTTAGAACCAATTTTTATATTTCTTTTATTTACCTGTTTTTCACATTAATAATTTTTATGTCTTTCCATTATGTCAAAATCATTTAATAGCTAAACCTTCTCTTCAAAACCTCTCATAAAAAAAAAAAAAAAAAAAACAATGCAAAACCCAAACAACAAAGCAAATCACACATGTACCCCTGTACCTCAACTGAGAGGAGGGATACATGTTTTTCCCTAACCTCTGTGGCACTAAGGTCGGCCACTGCAATTGATCTGAGCTGTGCTGTATTTAGTAGTGGTGCTGTTGTTTATATTCTTGCAGATATTTTGTTTATATTTCTTTTGATTCTAGTTTCTTTACATTCACTCACACGAATCATCCCGTGTTTCATTTTATTCTCCAGAGACATCATTTCACACCACAGTAATATTCCATTACACTCGTGTATGCCGTTGCTTATAGATTCTCCAACTGATGGGTACTCACAGATATCCCAAAGATTGCTACTACAAATTATTTTGTGATATACATGATAATCTTTCTTTTGGCTGTTGACCTTATTGGTATATGCCCAGTAATTTGATAGCTGTCAGCTATGTAGAAAAGTGGTTAGAGTGATAGACCTGGAATCAGGAAGACCTGAGTTCAAGTCCAATCTCAATCACCCATTAGCTGTATAACCTTTGGAAGGGCACTTAAACTTCTCTATGCCTTAGTTTCCTCATCTGTAAAACAGAGATGATAATAATAACATCTACCTTTCAAGGTTTTTATGAGCATGAGATAACATTTGTAAAGTACTTTGCGAACTTTGAAATATTATATAAATGTTAACTATTACTATTATTATTATTACCTGGATAAAAAGATATGAATGGTAAACTGATTTAGTTTTCATTTTTCTTACAAATAGTGATTTCGAATATTCTCTCATAGTTGGTGACTGTGCACGTTTTCTTTTGAAAATGATTCTATTCATATTCCATTACTAATAATAAATATTGGTCTTATAAATTTGTGTCAATTCTCCATTTGTCTCAAATATCAGATTACCAGAGATTTTTCCCCAGTTGACATTTTCCTTCTGATTACAGACATGATTGTTTATGCAAAACCTTTAAAATTTCATGTAACCAAAATTGTCCATTTTATCTTTTATGATTACTTCTATTATTTGTTTAGCTCTGATTTCTTCCTCTAGCCATACTTGTGAAAAGTAAGAGCTTCCATTCTCCTGTCATTTGTTTTCTAATGACCTGAGTCTTTACATTTAGGTCACATATCCATTTAGAGATTACTGTGGTATAGAGTTTTAATTCTGGTAAACTCTCTTCTGACAGACTGCTTTCTAGTTTTCGTATCAGTTCTTAATGAAGAGAGACAACTTCCCTTAGTAACTGATGTTCTAAAGGTTTAACCAAAAAAGCTGAGTTCATTTGCTTTTCGTTAGCCTTTGACTAATTTAGAAATATTCAGCTAAAGTAAAATTTCATCTCTTCAGGTCAAAAATTTTAAAATAATTTCTTTAAATGCCTACTATCAATAGTTATCACTTAATAAAAGGTTAATTGTTTTTTATCTATTTACTACTTAAAAGAAATTTTTTTTTTAAAGTTTGAGTCCGTCTATCTCACCTAGGCTATAAATGCAACGGTCAGTCACAGGCCCAATTCCAATACCGATGAACGTAGAAGCTTTAACCCACCCCATTTTGCTGACCTGGGTGAATCTGTTCCTCCTTAATCAATTGGGTTTCCATGTCTTCTACAGCCTCACCACGCTGGTATGAGACTTGTAGATACCCAATCAGTTTTAGCCCTACTATAGCTCAGTACTCCCAAACTCAGGACATCTTCTAGCCTCAGACTTCCCAGGAACTGAGACTTTAAGTTCTAAAGACATTATGTCCTGCTTCATTTTTAAAGAGAGATAAAAATATTGTTTTCATATAAATGTTACTCTTAATCTAAAATTAATAACAACTTAATGAGAAGGATATGGTGGATTTGAGTATTAACCAAGCATTTCATAAATGGGAACAATATCAAACACAAATATCACCTGGAACAATTCTTAACAACAATTTTTATGTTTTCCTTATATAACTAAATATTTAGGGACATTATTTCAAATCATTACTTTTTTTTGCTGTAACGTTTTGAAAATTTTATTTCTAAATTAATTAATTTGTAGGTAATTTTTTTTTGTAATTCTCCTGAAAAAAGTCTTTTAGAAAATATGTTAATATAAAAGATATGAAGGTAAACCTCAAATGAAGATAGCTAAAATCATGTTTGCTTTTCTCTTATAGTTGGAATTTATAACTTGAACTAAGTTTCTGGATATGTGTTTCATCATCAGGGCTTGGTTATTAATACTTCTCTTATAACAGGGGATAGTTCCTAAAAATATTTATAATTAGAAAGAAAAAAATTAAGATGACAAGGACATAAGTTATTTTACAGAGAAAACTCAACAATTTACTAACTACCTTTGTATCACATATTAGTGGGTACATTCAATGATTGATTTTTAGACCAATAAGATACTATCTTCAATCACATGCCTCTTTTTGATCAATCTTTGTTGGGTTTCCACATCAACTGAACACTAACAGGTGTAGCAAAGAGCATAAATATGCTGTGTGTGTGCTTGTCCATTATAACTTTCCTCCACAGAATCTTGTGAAATGCAAAAGTTGCACAGAATACCTTCTGAAAAATGCTGTATTATAAGGTAACTTAAGATTTCCCTAAGTGAGAAAGCTTAAGGTATAATTAAGTCAATTTTATCAGTTTTTCTAGGATAAAATTCTACATACCAGCTGAAGTGGAAGTCAAAGAAGCATCTTAGCCTACAACAAACTATCCTCATTCAATGCAATATTGCTTGGTTCTGTCACAAACTTATAATCCTATTCTTCCTCCTTATTCAAGATTTGTCTCATATTATTTTCCCACAAAAACTCTTTGTACATTTCAATTCCTGAAATGTATTTTAAATTTCATAATAAAAGTTTAGAAAAATTATTAGGAATTGTGCTTAGCAATCCAATTTCCTGAAACCTGGCTATTGTCTATACTGAGGGAGATCGATTTATTTAAATGTGACGTTGTTCATTCTGCTGATAAAGTTTTACTTGGTTGCCTCATCACAATGTGTTTTCAAAAGTTGTGCCAACAGAATACAAGCTCTGGAAGATCTGAAAGATTAAAATGGAATGGTTTTAAAGAATCTAATGGAGGATTGTAATAGTCATCTGAAAGGCAGGCTATGTAAGTAAAGAGAGTTACATCACTGGATGGTTGGTGAGCAAGTGGTAACTTTTTTAAAAACACAAATCATGAAGATAGTACATACTAAGGCACAGAAGTGTTATGATATACATTGATGGAAGAAGTAGTAACACTGATGAAAATTACATATTCTTTAAGAACTGAAGTAAATAGAATAAAAAAGCAATTTTTATCTAAAATACTAACCTGGGACAGCTGCTACATGGTTCTGGGTTTGAACATGCTCTACTGACTGTGGCCTGATTTCTGATAAAACCTGGTGGTTAGAGCTTTGATGCTCAACAAGTTTTACTGCAGTTAGTGCTTCAGATCCAAACATCTGGATGTCCATGGAAACTAGACACACTAACATATCTGAAACATCAAATTAAAAACAATGACTACTTTCAGTTTTATAAAACATTTATAATGTATTTTAATTTTCAAAAACACACAGAGACTGTATATTTCGAGTTTTAGGTACTACAGTTTAAAAAGAATTTTCTCACAAGTACCAGAGGTAGTGAAAGTACTACTATGCTCTCTTTACACATGAGAAAATGAAGTCTTAGACAAGTTAAGTGGCTTTCCCACAACCACATGGCTACTAAGTACTGGAGTAATGACTATAAGTCAAGCCTTCTAACTCCAAATCTACCAGTTTCTCCTATATTATGTTGCTTCCTAGATTACAGAATCACTCAATCCATGAGTATTTAAAGTACCTATTACGTGTCAGACACTGGAAATACAAGTAAAAAGAATGAAACAATCACTACTCAGAAATAGTTTATATTATAATGGGGTTGGGGTTGGAATGTTCATTAAAATATATATGCAAAATAAGTTTAGAGGTAATAAATATATAGAGGTACATATATTTACACAGAAAGTCATTAAATATAAAGTAGGTTGGGAAGAGAACATTAGCAATTAAGAAAATTAGGGGAAAATGTCATGCAGGAAATAGTATCTGAACTGCATCTTAAAGGAAGAAATGGACTCTGTAAGGTAGAGGCACCAGGAATGGGGAACAGCTATTTCAAAGGCAAGGAGACTGGAGATGGAATGTCATGAATATGGAACACCATCAACTAAGAAGTCTACTTTGGCTAGATCACAGTGTAGGAGGTGTGAAGAATAATGTCCAGCGAGAATTGAAAAATAGGCCGGTTATGCAAGGGTTTAAATGACAAACAGTAAACTTTATATAATTTTATGTATCTATACACAGGTGTGTGTGTGTGTGTGTGTGTGTGGTGTCACTGAAACTGGCTAAGGGAGTTATATGGTCACATATGTGAAGAAGGAAAATTAATTTGGTAGCAGTGTTGAGGATGCATTAGAATGGTAGAGACTTAAAGCCAGAAGGCCGGTTAGGAGGCTGTTGCAATCATCTGGGTAAAAGGTGAGAAAGACTTGAATGAAGATGACAGCTCTTAGAGGAGAGAAGGGGTCAGAAATGAGAGTTGTTATGAAGGTAAAAGTGGATATATTAAATGAAGAAAAGTGAGGAGTCCAGGATAATTCCAAGATTACAAACATGGGAAACTAGAAGAATAGTGATGCCTTTCACAGATGCTGGAAAACTTGGAAGAACAGAGGATTTGGGGGAAGAAAGAGAGTTCAGTTTAAGACACGTTAAGTTGAAGATGTCTCCAGAACATCCAGTAAGAAACATGGTAATTAAGGAGTGAAGCTTGGGGAAAAGATTTGGGTTGGATATGTATCTCTATGAGTCTTGCAATCACTGAAAGAACAAATAGAAAGAAGCAGAACCAGGAAAAAACCTTGGGAAATACCTACAAATTAGAGAGTGTGATAAAGATGATGAATCAGCAAAAGAAACTGAGGAGGAGGTTCAGACAGGTAGGAGAGCACCGTTATTAAAACCCTGAGAAGAAAGAATGGTGGTGGTGGCAGCAGCAGTAGCAGCAGTAGTAATAGTAGTAATATTTATGTAGTACTTCGAAGTTTGCAAAGTGCTTTACAAATACCATCTCATTTTATCCTCACAACCATAGGAGGTAAGGTGCTAGTCATTTTACAGATGAGGAAATTGAGGCAGAAGTTAAGTGACTTGCCCAGAGTTACACTGCTAGTAACTGTCTGAATCAGGATTTGAACTCAGGTATTTCTGAATCCCAGTCAAGCATTCTATTCACAGTGCCATGAAATGAAAGAAATAGGCCAAGATATCTAAAGACTTGAGAGAAAAATAAATTAGATTTGGCAGTTAAGAGATCATTGGTAGCTTTATGGGGGCCAGATACATTTGGGTGATAAAGTAGGAAGCCCGATTACAAAAGGATTAAGGAATAGGTTAGAATAGAAGAAGTGGCAGTAATGAATATAAAATTTTCCAAGTTTCACTGTGAAAAGGTAGGGTCCAGTAGCACTTTTTCAAGTATGGGGGAGATTTGTATGTATGAAGGTAGGAAGAAAAGAGCTAGTGGACAACTACGAGATTGATAAAGGAGAGGGGAGATGCCATCTGCTAGAGAGGATGCAAGGGAATAAGATTAAAGTGTACATACAGCAGGATCCTTGCCAAAGATAAAGGATACCACTCTGTCAGAGACTAGGGGAAAGGAAGAGAGAATGTCAAATGGTTTCGAGATGAGGTACTTAAACTGAATTTTTAAAATTTTTTGGTAGGAAGGCAAAGTCCTGAGCTGAGGGGGTCAAGGGAAAGGATATGGGGAGCTTCAAGGAGGAAAAGATTTTTCTACATTAAGAGATCGAAGGGCTTGGAATATGATACTCCAGAGGTCAATGGAGCTAGGATTAAAACCAAAAATCACCTTCCCAGCAAAACTGAGTATCATGCTCCAAGGCAAAATATGGATTTTCAATAAAATGGAGGACTTTCAAGCTTTCTCAGAGAAAAGACCAGAGCTGAATAGAAAATTTGACTTTCAAACACAAGAAACAAGAGAAGCATGAAAAGGCAATCAAGAAAAAGAATAAGAAAAAGAAATTGCAAGGGACTTACTAAAGTTGAACTGTGTTGTTTACATTCCTACATAGAAAGATGATGTGTATGATTCATGAGACCTCAGTATTAGGGTAGCTGAAGGGAATATGCATGTACGTATACATGTGTGTATGTGTGTGTGTATGTGTGTATATATGTATATATGTATATATATATACATATATATATACACAGAGAGAGAGAGAGAGAGAGAGAGAGAGAGAGAGAGAGAGAGGGGGCATAGGGTGAGCTGAAGATGAATAAGGGATGAGAGAGGAATATATTGAGAGAGGGAGATAGGGAGAGATAGAATGGGGTACATTATCTCACATAAAAAGTGGCAAGAAAAAGCAGTTCTGTAAGAACAGAAGAGAAG
>JAQQSZ010006516.1:0-13572 GCA_028646595.1 Phalanger gymnotis
AGCCGCTGAGGGATGCAATAAGAGATATGCTACTGATTCTATGTGGCCCACTGAGTATAGACCCTGGTATTCACTTAGAGATTGTATCACAAGACTAAAGGAGGAGGTAATGAAGACTGCTATCATGACAGGAACTGCAGACAAATATTACGAAGATCCCATGAGAATCTCTCATAGGAATTTAATAATTAGGACAGCTCCCCCTGCTTATAAACACTTAATTTTGAATCTGTTACTTGGGGAAGTAGGGAGTCCTCTTACAGTGGTGATAGATAAGATTTTACAGCTGCATGACTTAGGAGACTGGGGAAGGGATAGATCTCCTCGAGAGAGAAGGGTAAATAGCCAGCGGATTTGGCACCACAATAGAATAACAAGAAATGAAATGTGCACTGCTTTATTGAGAGCAGGGGTAGGCTTTGAAATGATAGATGGCATTCCCACTAACGAACTGTACAAAATGCACCAAGATAAAGGACTCGGTAACAGAAATAAGAGGGAAATAAGAACTGCTCCCGCAGACGCTACAGTCGTTGAACCTTCATTAGATTCATAGACGCCAGAAGTATGGCTGATACTGATAAATGCCACTCAGGGGGAAGGCGATAGTTTGTATCATAGTTTGTACCATTCAAACATATACATGATTATATTTGAGATTATAAATTCGGCCTTCCTACTACAACAACTTACCCAAGGTCATACAGACAGAGTCAGAATTTGAAGATAGTTCCTCTGATTCCAAATGTAGTCCTCAAGCCACTGTTAGTATCACGTACCACAATGCAAAGGGGAGCATGCATTATGGAATTTTGGAATGAAATATAAACAGTGAGTTTCTCTTAGAGGATGGAGATGTTGGCTCAGGTAGACCCTTCCTTACTGGCAACTCTCTTGGTTCTAATTCTATATGGTCACTCCAGTACAGCAAACATTTATTAATGATAAGCTGAGAGCAACATAAAGGTTAGATAAGAGTCTTTATCCTCAAGGAATTTAGTCTTATAAAGAGATACAACACCAATTTTGTTATAAGGCATATTACATGAAAATCTTCCTCTACTCTCTCAATACATTCTTCATACTACTGTCAACCAGTCAATAAGAAAGCATTTATTAAGCACTTATTATGTGCCAGGCACTATGCTAAACATTGGGAAATTCAAAGAAAGGAAAAACATGATCCCTACCCTCAAGGAGACAACATGCAAAAATTATGTAAATATGAGACATATACAGTATAAACATTCCTCTCAGCTGAAAGACACTGT
Organism: Phalanger gymnotis; assembly: GCA_028646595.1. Classification (NCBI taxonomy): domain Eukaryota; kingdom Metazoa; phylum Chordata; class Mammalia; order Diprotodontia; family Phalangeridae; genus Phalanger; species Phalanger gymnotis. Next base: position 1,272 of record JAQQSZ010006516.1, read on the forward strand.
GCACACTACCACCAGAATTATCTTTCTGACACACAGATCAGTCATTAATGTTTTTTGAATAAGTGAAGAAATTATCAGTACATTAGAGAGTTATAAATACAAAATGCATTGTGAAGTCTTTGTGAGTATTCCTAACATAACTTGGCTTCTTACTAGGGAGAGAAGAGACACACAAATTTAGTTTGCTTGACAGGTATGGTTTTTGTTGTGGGTTATCGAGTTGAACTTATGAAGCAAATCAGTTTTGTGTGAATTTGGGCAGTATAAGCCTATCTTTCCTAAGTAGTTGGATTCTGCTTAACCCAAGACAGATTAGAAGGTATAGACTCTTTTCCCATAGTTGTAAGTGGTGATTCAGGTAAGTAGTTAACAGGACTTGAAGAGCAGGCAAAAGATATGGTAGCTAGACTTTTTTCAGCACTTAACACCAGGCCTGGCTCATAGTAAGAGCTAAGTAAATGTTGCTGATTGATTGCATTAAAAGAAAGAACCTTCTGTGAATTACTCTAATATCCCCAGAGAAGTGAATTGATATGCCCAGAGTCATAAAGTCAACCAATGGCAAGGCTAAGACTAGAACCTAAGCCTTCTTACTCACAAGCCTGTTCTTTTGCCAAAATACCACAATGCCTCCCTTATGTCCCTTAGAAAGTTTGATATAAGAGTTGAAATTTAGTTGAATAAAAAAAAAAAGTCCAGTCCTCACTAAATCTATAAATTCTCTTTGTTGTTGTTCAGTTGTTTCAGTCATGTCTGATTCTTTGTGAACCCAGTTGGGATTTTCTTGGCAAAAATACTGGAGTGGCTTGCTATTTCCTTCTCTAGTTTATTTTAAAGATGAAGAACCTAAGGCAAACAGGGTTAAGTGACTTGCCCAGGGTCACACAGCTAATAAATGTCTTGTGTCAGATTTGAACTCAGGAAGATGAGTCTTCCTGATTCTAGGCCTGGCATTCTATCCACTGTGCCACCTAGCTGAACCATAAATTCTATTTAGACAAGGTTTAAGTTAGCTCATGAGACTGTCTTCCTAACTCTTAGAATGTAATTTCTCATATCTTGTGTGAGTCCCTAGTAGAAGTATATGTAGAATTTTACACTCCAGGATGCTAATGTCTTGGCTTAATCAACCTGCTTTATTAAAGTAAAGAAAGCATTTTCCCAACTCCCAACCATCATCACCTTGCCCTCTCCTTGAAGCAATAAGTGTCTCTCTAAATGCAGGAGGGTGGGGTGACATGAGAAGCCCTGGAAGGCCAGATCTAGAAGAAAGAAGTCCTAACAATCTCCTTGTCAGATATGATGGTGTAAGATCTTTCATACAGTTGGAACTGGATGGTACTTTAAATATCATGTAGTCCAATACATCATTTTATAGATGAGGAAAATGAGGCCAGAGAAGAAAGGTGACTTGTCCAAGGTCACACGTAAATAAGTGGCAGAACTCAGATTTGAACCTGGGTCCTCTGGCTCCAAATGTACTCTTTCCATGGCACTGCACTGACTCTCATGTTTGATGGTAATGCATTCCAGCATATAGCCAAGGATAGCTCTCCTAAGAGGAATTTTTTGGGAAAAATTTGCCTGACTCAGTTGTTGAGAGGCAGGACCAATTGTGGTGAAAACTAGAGTGGGGCAGAGAAAGAAAGATGAACAAAGGAGGATGAAGACCCATGAGATAATAATAGATTATCAAATGATAGATGATCAAAATGGGGAACCAAATGAGGGTGAAAGTAAAATGTATACAATTAACTCAGGAAAGATAACATGGTGTGACAGATAGAGAGTGGGCCTTTAGAGCAAGGGAGCTGCCATGGTATCTGTGTGTGTTGAAGGTCTGCTAAATCCCTAGAATTGGTATTCATTCATCCATCCATCCATTCATTCTTTTCTCCAGATCTCAGTTTTCTGATATGTAAAATGAGGAAGTTTCTTCTAGATCAGAGACTCTTAACCTGAGGTCCACAAACAACCAGAGTATCCATGGATAATAGATTCAGGGGATCCATGAAGTAGGATGGGAAAATCATCTCATCTTTATATTCCACTAACTTCTAATTGAAATTTAACATTCCCTTTAGTTATTTTTAAGAATATTATTGAGGAGTCTATAGGCTTCATCAAAACTACCAAAGGGGTTCAGGACACAAAAAAGTTTAGATGATCTCTAACATGTCTCTCCATCTCTGATTTCATGATTTTGTAGCATAGCTTTTCCTCTCCTGTCACTATTTCTGCAAAGGTTCTTAAATCTTCATTGGACAAATTCTCAGTTCCTATCCACAACTTACAGAGCACCCCCTGGGAGTACAAAGTCCTTCCCAAGTCCTTCCTTCAGAGGAAATGGAAACAAAGACTGATCTGTATTTACCACGCCCTAAATGACTTTAGGAGGAAGGGAATTATCATACCAAATAGTTCACATTTCAAACCACCTTCAATGACTGTCAGCTTTTTTTTTGGTTTGGTTTGGTTTGGTTTTGACTAGCCTTCAAGACATTTTCCCAACCCATTTCATACTTACCAATACCAGAGGGATGGATCATGTGATCACAGAGAGAATCAGGAGCTTAATGAAGTACAAGTTTTGTAAGGCATATGTTTAGTTTGCATTGATACACATTGTATTAATTTATTTCCCTGCCCCCAGGTCTGACCACTCTAATCTGGTAACAAGTTCATGGATGGATGCTAATTTTCAGAACTAGCAGCCTGAGTATGACTGTAAAAGTAAAAAATGGCAATTTCTAGAATAAACATGCCAAAAGTAATAATTATGACAAAGGACATTTATATAGCAGTTTAAGGATCACAGAGAGCTTTACATTTGTTGTCTCATTATGAGGCTTCTGCCTCATAATCTCTTTGGTAGGTATGTACTTAAGTATTTTAGGTGATAGTATTCATATTTTTAAAGATTTGGAAGCTGGGACTCCAAGAAATTAAATGACTTTCCCAGGGTCACACAGCTAGGAAGTATCACAGGCAGGATTTGGAGTTGGGTTGCCTCAACCCCTTATCCAGCACTGCACCATATAGCTGGTCAAACCTGTGTTGTCTTTCAAAGCAGTCAATCACCTAGGGAGGCTGTATGGTCATGCCAGTGATATATCTGGAGATCTCTTTTTGAAACTGTCTTCAGGCTTGCAAAAGTTCTTAACCTGGGTTCTGTAGACAGATTTCAGAAGGTCATGAACTTGGATGGGAAAAAAAATTCCATTTTTATTATTACTAACCCCTAACTGAAATCTAGCATTTCCTTTCACTGTTTAAAACCATTATTCCGATACTGCCAATGGATTGTCAAAGAGGTCCATGAGACAAAAAAAGTTAAGAACCCTTGATTCAACCTAGTTTATGAGTTGACTTGCCACAATCCTGCAGCTAATTAGTGAAAGAGGAGACCCTAGATCTCAGGTCTCCTCTCAGTCCAGTGTTCTTTTCATGAAACTATGTCTCTTTCTCATTTAATTTTATTTTAGTTGCATGGCATTTTGAACACACACACAGAGTAAGTGGCCTTCTCAATTTGGTGGAAATAACCTTGCTTAATCAAAAACGAATTTTCAGACTGGCCACTTTCTTTTTTCTTGCTTGGTTTATGATATGTTAAGAGACAACAGGAAAGAATTGGACATGGGAAAATAAGATGCAAAGACAGCAACAGTCCAGCCCACATTTTTTTATATTAACTTTTGAAAAAAAAATTTATCGATGCCTTTTGTTTTCACATGAGTCACTTCCAGACATATATTTAGTCACCCACCAGGATTCTTCAATGCAGTACGCTTTCTCTTATAACAAAAAAAAGAAGGGAAGCATTTAAACAAAACCAGTTGACATAGTGACCTTGTCTGACAGACTACATGACATGCTCATAGCCCCTTCCTCTCTAAGGAAATTGGGGACATATATTGCTTTTCCCTCAAAGCCACAGTACATTTAATAGTTCCCTCACCAGCTCCTAAAGTTAGATTTTTGCAGAGGAAATGAACTAATGCTGACAACCATGGGTAACTGAGACTCCACTATCTTTCTTAATAATAATAATCGCTAATACTAATTTTTCATATATCAGTAGTAATCAATTTTTTTCAAAGCTTGACCACATGCATCATTTCATTTGATCCTTACAACAACCCAAAGAGCTGGTAGGGGCAGGTATTATTAACTTTATTTGATAGATAAGGAAACTGAGGCACAGAAAAATGACTCACCTGGAGTGATGCTGTTAGCAGCAGAGCTAGGTCTAGAAGGAGTCAGAGCTCACCTGATTTCCTCCAGATTACAGGGTTTGAGACTAGTCCCACCACCTTTCTCCCCCCCCCTCACCCAACCCCACTAGCCCAAGGTGCTGTACCACCTCCTGAAACTGAGGTATTAAAAGGTGACAGTCTAGATGCTAAATTATAAGTTTCATGAAGGCAAGGACAATATTTTATGCCCTTTGGTTTTACCCACAGGACTTAAAAAGGTACTCTATCCACATTACTTCAGTATTTTGATGGATTGGTGATCTCAATGTGGATACTCCTTCTAGTATAGTATAGATCATAACCAATCTATACTCTCTTGTTTTATTTTTTAATTTATAAGAATTTATTTTCTCTCCCTGTCCACCAGCTTAAAAGAAAAACAAAACAAAACTATTATAACAAATCTCATGCCTTCTTCTGTGCAACTCTAATCCATGTCTTCCCATAGATCTTCAATGAAGGGGCTGCCCAACATGCTTTGCCCAACTTTCCCATAGATTAGTGTTGGACATACTGTCTGACTGTTATCCCTGGCTCTCACCACGTGACTGACCTTCATCCTTACTCCTCCTCCCAATACTTAAATTTTTAAAAAATGTTTAACTGTTTTTTTATTTGTGTATCATAGTTTTTTTTCCTTCAGATTATGCTCCTTTTCCCACTCAGTGACCCTTCTCTAGTAAGAAAGAAAAATGCCAATTTTAAAATATATATATTCCACAAAAAAGCAAAAGCAGCCTATAAACTGATCATACCCAACATCAGGGATAACATTCCATATACATAGTCTCGTTTCTCCAATAAAGGGAACGAGATGCAATTCCTCATCTCTCTTCTGGGGTAAAGGTTGGTCGTTATAATAGCATAGTACTCAGTTCATCTCCCTTTTTTAGTCATATCTCTCTTCTTTCTAATGACATCATACATAAATTCCCATAGGCAACATGCTGCTCCTTACCCACAAGTTCCATGTATGTCTTCATTGTCCCCTTGACAATTTTAATGACATATAAAAAAATGGCCTTGGAGAGACTAGAACATTTGTAGGCATCCTGTAAATGCTTCTAGTTGGCTAACCATGTGTTGAAGAGGAGGCTCTCTGGTTGGCTGTAAAGCTGTTTAAAAAGACCTGTTAGTTTTAGCTATGGCATCTTTGCCTCAGTGCCCTTGAATGACCCTGGCAATAAAAGGAGTTGAGTCCACAACCATGTGAGTATATCTTTCCAGACTTCAAGTTTGTAGTCGACCCAACATCAGTGCCTTGAGGAGCAAGGAGTAACCTTTGGGAATGACCTTTGGCATTCAAAGTCAGGAGTGGCTGAGATGCAGGTTCATCTTGCAGTCATACCAACCACTTCTGGACATGAACTTAGTAGGACCAATGCTATGTAGAAACTGAACTAAATTTTATACCTGTTGTCTCAGAGACTGTGGTGCTACAGGGAGTATTATGCCCCCAGAATGTTGGTGAAAATGTTTATGCATTTATTCTTGCTATATCTTTGAAGTAAATATCACTTTGTAGAAGCCAATCAATGTTAAATACTGAAATGGAACTGGGTGTCAGTTAGTGGCTACAAAAAAATAGAGAAAAGAGCCTGTGGGAATTTGAGCCGCTATATAGAAAAGAGACACTTCAAGCCCTTTGAGTCCCCTAGAATCCTGATGGGGAGATATAGCAGCCTGGCCCTGAGAGAATGGGGCCAGAGCATACCCATTAAAAAGGTACTAAGAGGCAGTCAAACATTTATCATTATTATTATTATTATCATTAAGCATTTAATGCTAAGCACTTGGGATGCAAAGAAAGACAAAAATCTGCCCCTGCCCTCAAGGAACATACATTATAATGGCAGGGAAAACATGTAAACAACATGCAGGTTATCTTTTCCATGAAGTATTCCTGTGCTGGCAAAGGGATCTTCTTGAAGTACAGCTGCCATCCACTAAAGACCCAGCAGCAACTTAAACCCACGTGGTCTAAAAGCCTCTGATGTCCCAAACATGTCACTCAAACTCATGTGTAAACTAGGCCCTCCCCTGAGGCAAGGAGGTCACCAAGGACTCTCAATCTAATCAAGGAAACAAAGGCCAAACTCTTCAAGGTCACTTGGTTGAACTGAGTGCCAAGAGCCCATTTTGTTTACCAACACACCTGTAAGATTTCCTGGAAGACCAAAATGTCCATCTTAGGCTCACCAGTCAGACACCTATGCTCAGGAAAGAGACTCAAAGCAGCAGCAACAGCTGGGGCTCTGGAATCCATTCTCAAGCATCCCTAAGCTAGCACATGGGGAGGCCTGCCTCATTTCTGTAGTTTGCCATATCTGCCACCAGGAAGTGACATGACAACAGGAAGAGAAAGAAGGACAAAGGATGGACAGATGATAGGCCTTTTAAAAATCTGAATCAGTTGCTTTTCCTTTTCAGTGGCCAATAAAGGGATTGCTTTATTATTGCAAATCACCAAACCTTTTTAGTAGTAAGCCACAAATGTCCTTAGAAGTTGGCTGGGTAGTTCTCCCAGAGGATGTCTTCTCCAGGCTGCCTACTATGTGCCACATACTGTGCTAATGAGCTTTACAAATATTACCTCACTTGACCCTCACAACAACCCTGGGGAATAGGTGCTATAATTATCCTCATTTTACTTTGGGGGAAACCGAGGCAGACAGACTAAGTTACTTGTCCAGGGTCACACAGGCTAGTATTTGGGGTCACATTTGAACTCAGGTCTTCCTGACTCCAGGCCTAGCTCTCTATCCACCATGCTGCCTAGCTGCCTCCGTCAAATTCTTCTACTTTCAAGTATCATCTCCCATACCTGTAATGGCCTCCTTCCTCAGTTCTGCCTGTCAAAACTCTTCTCTTCCCTCAAGGTTCACAGTTACCAGTGTTCTTTCTCTACTCAAATGCTTTGTGTTTACTTATCTGTGTATATTAGTGCTCATCAAAAGGTTGTGTACCATAACTAGCTGGGTGGGCCTTGAATTGCATGGTACTTATACTGTGTTAAATATGAAGAATCATGTGCTATGATTTCTTAAGGCAAGACACTCCAACTCTCAGGTCAGAGCATTTCTCTCTGGCTGTCCTCTTGTCTGGAATGCTCTTCCCCCTGGGCCCTGACTATATACCTTCCTGGCTTCCTTTAAGTCCCAACTAAAATTCCACCTTGTACAGGAAACCTTCCCCAATCCCTCTTAAGGGGATTGCCTTCCCTCTGTTGGTTATTTCCTACTTATTCTCTCTCTCTCTGTCTCTCTCTCTCTCTGTCTCTCTCTCTCTCTCTCTCTCTCTCTCTCTCTCTCTCTCTCTCTCTCTCTCTCCCTCTCTCCCCCTCCACATATATATACATATATATATACGTGTGTGTGTATGTGTGTGTGTATATGTATATCTTGCTTTGTATATATTTATTTGCATGTTGTCTCCCTCATTAGACTGTAAGTTTCTTGGGCATAAGGACTGTCTTTTGCCTCTTTTTGTTGCTTCTCTACTTAGCACAGTGCCTGGCACACAGTAAGTGCTTAATAAATGTTTGTTGATTAATTGATTCTGTTCTATGAACAAGAGAAAGTTTGAGAACTACCAGTGGATATTTTGTATCTCCCAAGGAGAGTACAAGCCTGTTTCATTTTTGCTTTTGTATCCTCAACACCTCGTACATCTTAGGCCACCCAGTGACCTGTGCCCATGTAGGTATTTAATAAATGCTTTTTAAATAAATGTTTTGAACTGAAGTGGTAGGGCTGGGACTTCTGGACCTAGAACTGACTCCAAGTCCAGCATTTCTAAACCATATAAAAGACTGAAGAAAACTGAACTCTAATGCACATTTCAAAGGAAAAGCTAGAAAAAAAATGTTTTAAAGAGAACATATAATGTATATTAGCTGTATCCAGTTATTTTGAGTGATCAGCAAGGATTTAGTAACCACAATATGCATAAATGTTCTCTGTAGCAAAATTTGGCACTCACTTATAAAAATCTGAAAGAGCTGTATATTCACATGTGATTAGCCTGAATACAAATTGCTTCTTTTTTCAGGTCAATTCAACATTTCTTTTCCTTTTCTGTGCCTCTTCTCCCTTGAAGAAAAAAAAGATAACCCATTGATCAATGATATTGATAACCCCATCATATTTTAATTTTTAGCCAGAGGTACCTTTTTAAAATGCTCAGATCTCTATCATATTGGTCATTTACATAAATATCCCCGGAGTCAATAAATAACAGAAACTAAGATGACTCCTTCTTCAGGAGGAGTCAAAAGTTCATAGATAGGACCATAGATCTGGAGTAGAGAGGAAATTTCAGAGGTCATCTAGTCCAACCACTCTTATTTTACAGAGATGAAAAATGCTGCCCAATAGGGTAAAGTGATTTGCCCAAGACTACACAGATAGTAAGTTTTGGAGGTAGATTTGAACCCAGGAAACATGATTCCAGAGCCAGTGCTCCTGTTCCACACATAAGAGGGAATATTGTTAAAACTCTCTCTCTCTCTCTCTCTCTCTCTCTCTCTCTCTCTCTCTCTCTCTCTCTCTCTCTCTCTCTCTCTCTCCCCCCTCCTCTCCTCTCCCCTCCCCTCCTTCCCTTTTTCCTTCCCTCCCTCTCTCTCTGTCTCGTTCTTTCTCTTTTAATCTTTCTCCCTGCCGCCATCTCTCTCTTATTCTCTTTCAACCCCACCTCTTCCTCTCTCTTTCAAAAAAAGCATTTTGTGGAAAAAAGCAAATGGAGCAATAAAGCAAGGCTGAGTTTAACAAAAAGTCACCTCCTGAGGATGTTTGCATGAATAAAGCATCAGAGTTTGAATCTCATAACTGCTATGTTCAATTCTCTATTATTTGCTTCCTTTCATTTCTAATGGAATTTTGGTTAAATATTATGAAAATATATGAACTCCAAGCAGGGAGTAACTTATTCCAATCATATACTTTTGCTTTCGCACATCTCAGCAGTTGACTTTGCTAGTGATGGTGAAAGGTTTTTATTGACTCTTTTCTTATCCTTAATGAGGTAGCTAGAATGAAGGCAGACAGTGTTATTTTTTCTAGACAATTCCCACCAATCTACTCCATACAATAGTTATCTAATCAGAGTACTAATCTCCTTATTCCTTACCATTTATTGGTCTCTTTGTTTCAAGTATAAGGGGAGGTCACCTAGGGGCACAATGAACTACCTCAGACTGCATTGTCATCAATGTTCTCTCCATGCTTAGCTCTACATCTCCTGTACTAATGTTAAAGAGGAGACTTGACATTCCTCAAGACTGGACAAATTGCATGAGAACAATTAGGACTTCAGATTAGATGACAGAAAAGTCAACAAATAGGAATTAGAGCAAGGAATTTCTGATTCTTTTACTTCAGGGAATTTATTTGAATCCTTTTTTTCTGAGGTTCAAAGCTCACCAACACTTCGGATAGTGCAACAGTAATAATACATGTATTAAAACATATAATAATATTGTATGTATGTATAATAATATCTGGCATTTATATAGGCTTCAAAGTACTTTATACACATCATCTCGTCCTCACAATGGCCCTGGGAGGTAGTTGCTGTTATCATCCCTACTTTACAGATGAGGAAATGGAGGCACAAAGAGGTTAAATGATGTACCCAGGGTCACACAGCAGCAAATGTCTGAGGCTGAATTCGAACCCAGTTCTTCCTGAGTCTAGGTCGATGGTGTGGTAGAGCCAGCTTTCACTGGCTGGTGAGAACCCGTTGTTAAATTATCAATGTGAGCATTTACACTTGGAAAAAACAGCAAATTCTGCAACTCTGGGCTAGATTTATTGTTTTATTAATTATTTAGACTTAAGAAAGTGACAAAGGAAATACTAGTGCTGCAGATTAAGTTTATAGGTGTGTCCTGTCTCTATGGTTTTATTTTTCTCTTCAGAGAGCGGGTTTTTAACCATTTACTAGCCTTTCCTCCAGATCCCATATTCTGTCCAGTGCATCTTTTAACTAACATATACAATAATAAATACAGAGCATTAGCACCTGCAAAGCATTATACATATCATATCTCATTGGTCTTCACAAAAACCCTTTGAATTAGCTGCTACAGTTACCATTGTCCCCGTTTATAGATAAGGCAACAGATTACAAGCTATTTAGTGACTTGTCTATGGTTGCACTGTGAATGTGGGTTTAGAAATGAGCTTCAAACCCAGATTTTTCCTGAAACTAAATCCAGTGTGTTTGTCTTTATCCCATGCTATCAGTCACATTTTTCTAACCCTTTGAGATTGGACACTTCTTCACTCTAGCATCTTCAGGTAAAGAAAGATTCCACATCAATGAATTTTCTAGAGGCAAAGCTTTTGTCTTCAAGTGCCAACATCTTTTAAAAAATTTATTCATTGTGGCAACAAAGGTTTCTTATGTACAGGACACTCTTCTTTGCCTTCTTAAATAGACTACATTGAATATAATTTGACCTTCATGATTCAGTGCCATCATTATGGATACTCATCATGTACTGTGATGTTCTTAGGAGTCATTGCCTTATGTAGGGCTGTTTGCCCCTACATTGTAGTCCCAGATGCCTTTCTGAGTTCTTGCATCCTTTTTAAAATGGAAATTCAGTCTTTTGCGGACACACTGCCAGCTATCTCCTACCCCCAATGGCTTTCTAATTTACTGCTTCAAGTGATTCTATAAATTTTTATAGAGCATCTACCTTGTATAAGACTTTGATAAAGCTTCTGCTTATCTACTGGGGGCTCATTATACTTGTGTTTAAAATAAGAATAAATAAGTTCTGAGTAAGCTTACTGCTCTCCTATGTAGAGCATTATATATTATATCATATGTTTTATATATATGTATATCTATTTTGGCTACTTAAGGGACCTCTTAAAACTTTTTTTTTCTTACTTCTTACTTTTCCCTTGTGTTTTAGATAGCTGAGTTTTGTTAGGTAGGTGATCTTCAGAGAAATAAGGTTCAGGTTTGAAGCCTGTGCTTTTTAATGCAGCTACTCTTAGCTCCACCTATCCTTGGTTACTATCATCCTACCATCTGGGACTATATCCTGAAAGATTCCATAAAAAACGGAAACGGGTACAGACCAAAGGCAACCATTTGTTATGTGAATTTCCCCATCACCTCTTCAGGTTTGCAATATCATTGTCTTACTATTTTCTAGGGCCCAGCCTTTGTCCCTCAAACCTGACTGGGGTAACATCCAGCAGAGCCTTTTCAAGGCATGGGGATGGCAGTCTCTATACTTTGAAACAGGAAGAGGGAGTACTGCAGTCCCCAAGATGTCTCTATTTGGTGCAAAGCCTATAAGGCTTTGGGCTCCGAGTGTTAATAGATGGATCAAGCATAGTTTGTCAGTTTCCCACAGCCTTCTCAGTTAGTGTTTTCCATCTAGTCTCTTCCTAATCAGTCAGTCAGTCAACTAGCATTTATTAAACATCTTCTTACTGCATCAGGCATTGTGCTAAGCCCTCAGGATATAAAAAGAGGCAGAGCAATCCTTGTTCTCAAGGTGCTTATTTGGAAAATATTTTCATTGCAAAAAAAGAAGGTTCAATTTTAAAACAAGAAAGCATGTTTGTATTTGCTAACTCTGCATTACCACATATTAAAGGCAAAGTGTTGGCTTTTTACAGATCTTTGTGAGCATTATTATCTCAAAACTAAGGCTAATTTTTTAATAGACGAGAATACATACAGAAGATATTCCACATATGAGAAAATGAAAGGGCTTTAGCCAGATGAAAGTGTAACCTGGCGCTAGCTGATGCAGAAAAGAAAGTGAAACTATTATCAGATGAAGGTTTAAATTGATTCCCTACCTTCTCAAGATGATTGCTAGATAATCATAATGAGCTTTATTTACTACATATTTTCAAGCAGCTACATAGGCTTTTATTTTTTTTTAAATTTATTTTTAATATGTTTAGTTTTCAGCATTGATTTTCACATGCGTTTGAATTACAGATTTTCTCCCCATTTCCACCCCCCCCACTCCAAGATGGCGTACACTCTGGTTGCCCTGTTCCCCAGTT
>JAQQSZ010006517.1:0-13572 GCA_028646595.1 Phalanger gymnotis
TATGCAGTCCGTAGTAGTGCAGATAAGACAGACAGAGCAGAGATAATGTAGCACACAGACTGGATGTCTGCCTTTGAGAGAACACAGAAAGTTCTACTAAATGGAATAAATGTAGCATAACATTGCCAGTTGTCAATGCCCTTTTAAGAAATGAGTAAAGCTTTGAAAGATTCTTTGCTTTTTCTGAATTTCTTTTCCTAATCCAGCAGGTTAACAAGTGTTTCCCTGTGATTTTCTTGCTTTATATTGAAGCTGCTTCTTTATCTTAATCATTTGCTTCCTAAAAATCAACCAATCAATTCATCAATCTGAGATGAAGCGTGAATACTTATACCCTATGTCTATATATTTATTGCGTGATGTTAAAGGATGGAAACCAGTAACTGCAATATGTAGAACTAAAAACATAGGCCAGAGGAGTAAATTCTAGCAAGAATTATGTGATTTTTATTAATAGCACATGAACACATATACGCAAATATGTATATTGTGTATGATAGGTGATAGACAGATAGATAAGTGGATGGATAGATAGATAGGTAGATAGATAGGTAGATAGATAGATAGATAGATAGATAGATAGATAGATAGATAGATACTTAGATAATCCCAAAGTGCAGAGAAAGGGACCTAGGTTGGGTATTTTGCCTCTTAACTAGCCAGTGAGGTCCCTAGGTATAATGTAGTAGGAATAAGCTTTGCCTAAATTCCTTTGAGGAGCAGGAATGAGAAGAGGAAATAGGGAGGAGGAAACAAATGACTCACTCCCTAAACTCTGATTAGAGATGTGCAAAGCATCTATCTAATATCCCTAGATCTCACATAACTTGACTGTTCCATAGCAAGTCTTATGTGACTTGGATATTTTTTATTCCAATTCTTAAGCACAAATCTGGATTGATAATATACTGTAGTATATACATCTCTTTTTTGTCACATTACCCATTCACAACATTGGTTCACATTAAAAGGTCATATTCCATGACCCACAGTCTTATAGTATCCAAGTAAGAACATTGGTAGTAAAAACATGTGTTTATAGAGGGCAAAAGTTTGTGACTATCGAAAGCCTGGTAAAATTTCTCAAATATTATCTATTCTCAGCACCTGGATTCATATCAGGCCCAGCCCATTGCACATTAACAATGCCTGTCCAAAATAGAGGTATCGATTTAAACCTCTATGAGGTTCCCTCCTGCCTAACTGCCGTGAACTGAAGTATATGCATTCTTCTTGCCTTTTTGTCTTTTGTGGATAAATAAAATGAATACTTTTGAATGACTATGGATATCTTCTGCTATTCTGAGACTTCATGCAATCAGTTCATTGTCAAATGAGAATAGATGTACCTGAAGACCGTCACTGTCTTTAGTGAATTCCTCTCCCATTTATGACATTGCTGAACGTCTTTTCAACCACATATTTCTGAGGGTTTTTTCTTTGATATTAATAAAATACTGTGTTCTTGGTTTTCTGTCTGTCTTTCTACAAGAGGGAAACAAACCATGATTATCATTTTTATTATTTTTCCTCTTCCTCTGTCCATGAAGTATATCTAGTTTGGAATTCGATACTTTGTAAATCCCCCATAATGCAAAGTTAAATGGAGACATGGCCACTATCTGGTTAATTTTATTCTTGTGTTCTGTTAAACAGGAAAATTAGAAATGGAAAGCAGATACATTTTAAGTTTTATTTCCTATTTCTCACCTTCCCCCAATCTCTTTTTTTCACTCACACTAGCCTATTAGCTATTCTCTTTAAAGGAAATTCCAACTTTCCCTTTGGTGCTTTGGAATAAAGTGGTCCTCCATGTGAGGATGGCATCCATGTCTCACTCCTACCTTAATAGCACTCTCTCCTTTGTGAAATTATTTTCTATTATCTTTTATTAGTGTGTATAGTTGGGACATCCTCCACCCCCAGAAAAAAATGTAAGGTTCTTGAGGCAGAGGCTGTTATGTGTCTTTGTAACCTGAACACTATACAAAGTGTCTTACAAATAATAGCTGTTAAGTAAATATTTGTTTAAATGATGTGTATAACTAAGCTTTAACTATCCAGTCAGACTAGCTAAATTCATGAAAATAGCCAGAAAATTAACAGATCTCTATTTTATTTTGTTGTCATAGATTCAGGGCTGCATGCAATAGGACATATTTTTTATCTAATCCTCCCAAAAGCCATATATTCTGATCTCTGTATTGATGGAAAAAATAAGAAGAAGAGTCTAAACAGAAGTCAAAGGGCATTCATGTAGGCATAGCTGCCTTCAAGCTGTTTGTGCTCAGGTAGCCTATCAGGAAAGCCAAGATGGTGATGAGAAAGTAAGCTATAATTTTATAATCTTGGATTGTCAACTAAGCTTAGAATACACTGAAATAATAAAAGGAGATAGATAGGTAGATAGATTTGTACTCTTTATAATTAGATTGTAAGTGCATTATGAGTAGGAATTGTTTTACTCTTCATACATATCTCCTCAAGACCTAAGGCAGTGTCCGGCAGTATATGCTTATATGTAGTTATTGACTGATTGATTCTGACTCTAAAGCAAGTGTTCTTTCTTGTGATCACATCATTTCCCTACCTGTTTAATTATGTAGACTCTATTTAATGTTTACAACCCAGTTCAAAACTTATCCCTTCCATGAAGATTTCCATAACTAGTCTGGTTCACATAAACCTTCCCCTTCTCTTAATTCCCATTGTTTATACTCTTTGCCAAATAGATAAGCACTTTATAATTTTCCTTGAAGGAAGAAATGTTATAAATGGACCACACTAGAATCACTGTGTTATGAAATGTTATAGAAATGTGTTCCATCTACCTTAATCTTACCCCTTTAATTGCCAAACATTCTATCATTTTAACCCCCTTTTTTATGAAAATCTTCCTAAAACATGCTCAGATGTCTTTTTAAGGCTAAAACATGAAGCACAACTTAATTTTTTTTCTTGAGTATTCATTCTGAACATAATTTATTGTTATTTATGATGTCATGCCCTCCAGGAATATTAAGGGGTGTAAGGCTATTTACTTGGATATCAAAATTGTATCCACACTCCTGGACTTTCTGAATTCCTCTTTCAATTTTTGGGGGTTTCTGTCACTTCCCTCAATGTGGGACTGCTAGCTGTTGCTATCAGTGACTTGTATCTATCAGCCATTTGTATCCCTTCCAAAAAAAAAAAGAGGGGC
Organism: Phalanger gymnotis; assembly: GCA_028646595.1. NCBI lineage: Eukaryota > Metazoa > Chordata > Mammalia > Diprotodontia > Phalangeridae > Phalanger > Phalanger gymnotis. The sequence continues at coordinate 3,203 of JAQQSZ010006517.1, forward strand.
AAATCATCTTATAGTTTAATGCTTCTAGGCTGCTGTAGAACGAGACACTAGATAACCAAGGATTTGTGCAGGGTGGGGGAAGGGGGGCTGGAAAAGAAGATTAAAAGGGCTCAGGGAGTTTTGAAGAATTCTCTTAGAAATAAAGTCCAAACTAAGATGCACTGACATTAAAATAGTCACTGAATTGACTTCATGAAATCGATGTTGGCTGCTCATAGGGTTCGTCCCTCCAGATATACCTCTGTTTTCTAGAATACTAGTAGATATATGGCTTCCAAAGTACTCAGCGGAGAATAAAACACATACTCAAAAACATGTATTAATTGGGGCTGGTTCTCTAAGGGAGTAAATAAACACATTGCCTGGAAGTTTCTCTTCAATGACATGGATTCAAAAGGTCAAACAAAACAAACTCTCAATTTGGTGTTAGAAGACCATAATTTATGGATTAATTTTGTCCCTTATTAGCTGTGTGACCCTGGGCAAGTCACTTCATTTCTCTTCTCCACAGTCTCCTTACCATGAAAATGAGAGAATTGGAAATCTCTGGAAAACAAGTGATTTTTAAAATACTCTTTTGACTCTAAATCAATGATACTTCTGTCACATTAAAGGATATAACCTAGAAGAGGAATTAGACATTTTCTGTTTGACTTTAAAGGACAGAACTAGGACTATTGGGTAAAAGTTTCATGAAGAGATTTCAGATTAACAAAATAGTTTTTCCCCCTTTTAACAATAAGCACTAGGGACTGAACCTGAGATTTCATTTGTATAGTGACTTCTTGGGTAAACAAACCCTTTTTCAATGTAGGTCTGTACCTTGTAGGAGGTTTGTAACATTAAATTTGCTTAGAGCACTGAGAGGTTAAGTCATTTGCCCGAGGTCACATAGGCTGTATGTCAGAGGTAGGACATAAACCCCCTTCTTCCTGGATTTGAGGCCAACTTTTTACTTACACTATTTCTATTTCTAAACTATCCTGCCTCAGGAGGGAAGAGGGGAGAGAGGAAAAGAAGAAAGGATAGAATTTGGAAATTGAAACTTTTTAAAAAAATGTTTAAATTTGTTTTAACATGTAATTGGAAAAAAATAAAATACTAAAATAATAATAATTAGGTGTCCCAAAATGTAAAAAGGCTACTATTTTAAGTTAGTGAGTTCCCCATCATAGAAGGATTTTGAACTGGAACTGAATAACCAACCGTAAGAGACAATATAGACTAGATTACCCCTGAAGTTCCTTCCCTTTCTAAGATTCTGTCATTCTTCCTAATGTCTTTCAGGAATGATCAAATTAACTTTTTGTTTTCCCCCCAGAGAGAAGGTAGAGAATATAGCTTGGTCATTGAGATATCTTCTTCCTGGAACCAGATAAACCATTTTGCTTTTCTTCAAATGAGTTGTTTTTCAATGTTTAGATTCATGCTGAGAAGAAGACTGAAGTCACTGAAGCAGGTTATTTTCCAGCTCACAGGGTCAGCTGCACATTGTTCTTAATCTGGTACATTAGCCCTAACTGAAGCTCGTCTTGATGAGAAAGTTGTGCTTAAAATAGTTTTGAAGCTTCTGCTTCTTTGTGGAAACTATGGCATTGTAGTGAGGAATGAAGGTAAGGATCCCAGTCTTGTCCCTAAGGCATACAACACCACACTGATATAAACTCTTCCAAATCACATTCTATAGTATTACTTGACTAGGAAATTTCACTGCATAATGAATGAAAAGAAATGCCAGACCCAGGCAACTGACACCAATTTTTATATGTATGAGCATTTAACAAAAGAATGCATCAAAATCAATCATTTTCATTTGCCATGCCAACATGTTCTAACAGTAAGGGGCAGCATTTCCTGGCTGAATTCTTTTATGACTGGTAATAAGCTATTAGACTGCATGACCAAGATGATAAGCAGAAATTTACAAGCATTTAGAAAATTCTCCTGGCTAGAGTTCATGCATGTATCTGCAAAATGTGCCCTCCTGGGCATAGCGCCTATGTCTACACTGGCATGGTAAAATGGAAACTTGAGAAAACATATAATACTTTAGAAAGAAAGTAGACAACTGGAAAAATTCAGATACTCTCTCACCAAAATCTTTATTTTCTGTCTCATGTGTGTGAAAGAGCCCTAGGATGTGTCTCTCATTTTAGCTTTGACAAGAAGTTAAGGCACAAAGATCATGGGTAGAAGGTAGAGGATCACAAGTGTAACACAACTCAGGATGGGGGATGCCCCATGTTGGGAGTGGTGGGAAGGTATTAGGCTGAAGGGAGGGATAATAAAGGTCTTAGCTTAAGGTTTTGAGCCATATGGATTCTTAGATTTGCTGCGATCCCTCATGAAGGTTGAAAAGAAAATATTTTTTGTAAAGTAAACTTGTCTATGAATGTGAGCTATCATTATCCCTTTTTAGGATTTCAAGCCTTCTCTTCAACTTGGCAATGACTGTACTTCTACTTCAACAATCCACAATTCCATTGCTGTGAGTACTCATTCCACTGACAAAAATCAGCATTTTTATGCGATTATGATGGAATACTATTGTGCTATAAGAAATGATGAGCAGGATGCTCTCAGAAAAACCTGGAAAGACTTACATGAGCTGATGCAAAGTGAAATGTGCTGTGTACAAAAGAACAGCAAAATTGTAAAATGAGCATCTGTCAATGACTTAGCTATCCTCAGCAATAGAATGATCTAAGACAACTGTGAAGGACTAATGATGAAAAATACTATTCATCCCCAGACAAGAACTGATGGTGTCTGAATAAAGATTGAAGCATACTTTTTTAACAATGTTATTAATATTCTTGAGGGTTTTTTGTTTATGTTTTCTTGGACAAAATGACTAATATGTAAATATGTTTTGCATGATTACATATGTATAACCTATATTGAGTTGCTTGCCTTCAAAGGAGGGCAGGGGTTGGGAGGGAGAAAAGGAAAGAATTTGGAACACAAAATTTTAAAAAAATGAATGTTTTTTTCATAATTGTTTTTTACATGTAATTAGAGGAAAATAAAATACCAACTAAAATGAAAAAAGAAAAGAAAACAAAAGATAAACACTTTTTCTACAAGTTTCTTTCTCTATAAAATGGGAATAATTATAATGCTTTCAATACCTACCTCACAAAATGAAATGAAAAAAAAATGAAAGTCTTTTGTAATGCCAAAGAACTATTAAATGCAATCTGTTACTATTAGTTTTTAAATATTAGCAAACTATAGGAATAATAAATATCAGCTGTATATGTATTCTTATTCGGCTATCTATGTGAACACAGAAACCCACTATTTAAATGAAAATACTGATAATATGGATAGATTCACATGCATGTGCAGTACATAAGTAGGTCACCAGATCACTGATTTAGAGATGGAAGAGACCTGAGAGACCATCAAGTCCAAGCTCTCATTTTATAGTTGAGAAAACTGAGGCCCAGAGGAGTAAAATGACCTACCGGAGGTCACACAGGTAGTAGGGACCAGAGAGAGCATTGGAGCTCAGGTCCTATGATTCCAGAGTCAATAAACTAAAGTGTTTGGACTGGATGGTCTCTAAAATCACTTCCAGATTAAGATCCTCCATGGTCTTATGAAATACTTTCTCTGGTCTTCTTTCTCCCTAAAGCAGAAGGTTGGGACAAGCCTTGTAAAGCAAATTCGGTCACCAGGAGATCAAATACCAGTCTATCATGGCTATAACATGGCATGGATGGTAAGTTAGAAAGAAAGGGAAGCTAGCAAAGACAAAGCCCTACTTCAAACATGCATGATATCTCAACTGGAGAAGAACTTAGAAGTCTTTCATTTCATATCATGATTGAACTGATAAAGCTTCTATGATATCACAAAAGCAGTCATCCATCCACTTCAAATCTCCCCGTTGTCTTCTGAGATTGGCCATTCAACTGTTGGTCAGCTCTAACTGTCACAAAGATTATTGTTATATTTTATTCACACACATGTCCACAGATTGAAATCTCTGTAACATTTTGTAACTGTTGTACCTGGTTCTGCCTTTTAGGGCCAGGAAGCACAAAGACAATCCTTGTTGACTAGGGTAGTTCAGCACGGCATTGAAGACTGACATCATGTGTTCCTTAAGTCTTTGTTTCTCCATACTAAATATCCCCAGTCTTTTCAATTGCACGGTCTTCAGGCTTTCCTCAAGATGTGGTACAATTCGTCAATGTCATTCCTTAAATGTAGCATCAAGATCCTCCTGAAGCCATCTAACCAGGACAGAGTGTAACAGGATTCACCTGTCTGTATTCTGACACTATGCCTCTTAATGTAGCCAAATATCTCAATAGCTTTTTGGCTGCCACACGATACCATTGACATATCCATATTACAGTTCATTCAATCCCCCCAGGCACGTTTCACAAGCTGTCTAGCCATGATTTCCTCAGTCTGTGCTTATACAGTATTATTGCTTTTTTATTTTTTTTTAAATCCCAAGTGTAGGAGTCGTCATTTATCATTGTAATGAATGTCTTTATTTGGAGAGCCAGGAGTGGCAACTCTGAGCATGCTCCATGAGATAGTGCTCATTACATCCTTAGGAAATGTGACTTTATTAGTTCTGGTCCATCTCACTTAGCCTGTCAGCCTTTTCTTTGGATCCTGAGTCTGCTGTCCAATGTATTAACCATACTTCTCAACTTCATATTATGTGCAAGTTCTATAAGGATGCCAACTACACAAGTCACTGATAAAAATGTAGAACACAAGGCCCTATGCTTGGTGCATAAGACCAGTCAACATTTTTAAATGAGTATAACTTGTAAATCTCCTCCAACTATTAATTTGTTTCTGTTACATTCCTGATGTATTTCCCTATAGTATTTAGCAATTAAGCATGCAAATAGCCTGTGCTATTTTCATAGATCAGGGCAAATGAGAATGAAAAAGATCTTTTTCTTCTAATATCAATGTTGGAAACCCAGTGTAGGGAGGAGATATGATGAGAGAGAAATATCAGAAAATGGGCTTCTGCAAAACTAGTCCTGGAACTTGGTAGAGTAAAAGAAAAAGGATTCCCTAGCTCTGAAGGTTTTAAGGGGAAGACACACTCATACTGTCTCTAATCATTTTAATATAAGAGTTCCAAGGCATTCCATGACCTCATTTTTTTTTCTTCTTCTAGCCAACTCCAACATTTGGCCCACTAGAGTTTGGTTTTTGTTTCCCTGTGTACAGTTTCTGTTCTCTGGACTTGTTAACCCATCAGTCAAATTAACTTTTCAAAAAAATAAAAAACAAAAAACAAACATGAACACTGGTCTCTTGTCCTCATTCTGCTTCCTAAAAATAGTACACAGCACCTCTTTGGTAATTTTTAAAGTTTTATTACTAAATATTACAGGAAAAAAAACATAATGAAAACTGTAAATTTGCAGAGATCTTATCAATTAAATCTTGTGTAATGGAAAGAACATAGTATTGAGAATCACAAGACCTCATTGAGTCTTGGTTATGACACTTACTGCTGGTAATGTAATGACTTTGGGCAAGTGACTTCATGTCCCTGGGCATCAGTTTCCTATCAAGGGGGAGCAGTAGATAGAATGGTAGATTTGAAGCCAGGAAGAACAGAGGTAAAATCCAGCCTCACTTACCAGTTATATGACCCAGAGGTAAGTCATTTAGTTTCTGTCTGTCTTGGTTATGCCATCTGCAAAACAGGAATAATAATAGCACCTATCTCCTAGAATTGTTGGGAGAATCAAATGAGAGATTGTGAAGCACTTTATAGGCATTAAGAAGCTCTGTGCTGTGATGATGATGATGATACTCGCCTATTTCACAGAGGAGTCATAAGAAAAGCGTTTTGTACGTTGTACAATGTGTAAATATCAACTATTATTTTATGACCTGGTTTTATTACTCTTGGTCCTACAAATACAGGTGTCCTGAACTTGATCTTGTGGTTCTTCTAGTTCTTCCACTCGCTTCTGACTCACAGGTCTTTCAGTCTTTCCTTCAAAGTTATGTTTTGTCCTCCCTTGATTGAGTTCTGTGGAAGTCAAAGAAAGACACTCAGAATCCAGACTTTTCTTATTCTTATATATCCTCCATCTCTCAGACCTACAAGGACATGCCAAACCTCAGGGTGACTGATTTCCCCCCAGTCCTCCTGAGTGTGCTTATTTACACTGAGTCACTGACAAGCTCCATAGAGAGGCTCCCACCGTTTCAGGCACACATATCATCTTTAGGTCATTTCTCCACAACAAGCTTGAGGCCTGAATAATCCAGATAATCACCTCAGCACTCCACCTCACTTTGCCTTCAGAGTGGAGTGACATCCTCTTCAGGCACTAATATTGATGCTTGCTTATACACAGATGTGTTTAACAGAATTCATTAAAAAATGGCAACACCACCACTAACAAAAATATATCATACGGTTCAATGATATTAAAAAAATCTACAATGTGCCTAGTCATTCAAATTAATGAACATTTACCAAATATTTACTATGTGCAAGATATTGCATTATGGGTACTTGCAAGCCAATGCTCTCCAGAAGAAATTAAAGAGGGATATTAAAGTTTTCTATACTTCGGTTCAAAAGGTTTATTATATAAGTATAAAATGAGGGATATGTGGGTAAAAATCTGTTTATATGAAAATGGTCTGGGGTTCTTAGTGGACTGCAGGATAGAAACAAGTTTTCTTTGTGATGTAGAAATCAAAAGAAGTAGTGTGAAAGGCAGACACATAGATAAATGAAGCCTATATAAGGGAGTGATTGTCCTGCTGTATTCTGTCAATCAATTGATCAGTCAATAAAAATTTGTTAAGCACTTGCTATCCACCAGGCACTGTGTTAAGTCCTGGAGATACAAAAATATACAAAAGACAGTCCCTGCCCTCAAAGAGCACACAATCTAATGGGGAAGAGAGCATGCAAAGCAATATATACAAACAAGCTACATACAGGATAAATAGAATATAAAATAGGGATAGTACTATAAATAAAAAAAATGGTTGATATAGGCTTACTGTCCTGACCTTTGGTCTTTTCACATCTGGAGCTTTGTTCCCAATTTCAGGAAATGTATTTTAGAACGGTCATAAAAAAGCTGGAGCACATAGAGAGGGTGATAGATATGGTAAGGAGGCTTCGAAAGACGGCATGTAAAGATTAGTTGATGTAACAGATTTTTAGCCCAGGGGCAAAAGAAGAGTTTCATAAGGTCTGATGGAGTGTGCTATACCTGGTTTGAAATATCTGAAGGGGGTAGTTACTAAATGTTGAGTTTGTTTAGCTTGTTTTCAGAGAGGAGAGCTGGAACAAATGACTAGAAATTATGGGGAGCTAGATTTTGGCTTATTGTACATAAGGACAACATCCTAATTTAGATCTTCTCAGGATTCATTTATATTCAGTTATTTGTCTTTGGAGTTCTTCAAGCAAAGGCTGAAATTCTACTTGTCAAGAATATATTAACAAAAATGTGCTTTGGGAAGGGTTTGGAGTAGATGACCTCTGATTTCACTTTCAAGACTGAGGGCCTATGATTCTAAAATCATGACAAAGAAACTAAGAATAAAAGGAGAACTAGATGGGTTAGGAAGCCTGAGTTTAAATCATGGATAAACCCTTGTACAGTTGCATGACCTCCGAGAAATTATTTCACCTCTCTGCATCTCAGTTTCTGTCAAATAAACACATGGAACTAAATAATCCTTAATGTCCTCTCTAACTCTAAAAATATGATCTTATTAAGCCATTAATAACACATCATTAAAGCTATACAGTCCTTCTCTCTAGTTAGGAGTAGTGCGACTTTTTTTACATTGATTTGTAACATGCCAAATGTTAATGACCAATGTTGAAAACAGAAGTAATTTTGATTACATTATAGAATTATATGTTTAGAGCTAGACAGAGCACTAGGTAGTCATCTAGTCCAAATTCTTTATTTTATAGGTCTGAACATTGAAATCCAGAGAAGTTGAGACTTGTTAAAATCCTAAAGAAAATAAATAGGAGAGCTAGAAATTAGATCAAGTTCTGAGGTCCAAATGTAATATTCTTTCCATTGTATCATACAGTTTCAAAGGTATCATCCACCTCTAATATTCTTTAAATCTAATGATACTTTTAATGGTTAGGCATTAATAAAAACTCAACTCAGATTTTTCTGTGTGTGATTTGGTAGTTTTTAGTCAAATTTCCACAATCAGCTTGCCAATCCAAGATATATAAGAGAAATAGGTCCAGGGATCATTTGCACCATGCTGATGAGGCAGGCATTAGCCACTGTGATGGGGAAATTAATTTTGCTATAGAAGGAAAGCAGTTCCAATCAAATGTCTGAATGAAGAGATTCGCAGCTCTATTCCAGATATAAAATTCTATGAGCCTATGTTAATTTCACTGGAATATTATGAGTTCAGTGTTAGAAAACTCTCTCTCCATTTTCTTCCTCCCCAACCCCTCCTACTTCCCCTTGCAACAAATTATCTCCAACCACCATTCAGTTGCTTTCTTGCATGTAAATCAGTTTATTCCTCTGTGAATCGAAGTCTTTCAGTATTGTGCTGGCACAAGCTCATTTTCCTCTGAAAGTACAACTCATATTCAAATATAAAGCAGGAGTTGTTAATATGCCAAACCTGGGGTACCAAGGTTTCAACTAATTTTTCATTTGTGAGGAGGTGGGGGGAATATTGGTTCATTTACATAGGGGATAAAAGAAAGGAATCTAATAACTCTCTCAAGGACAAAGGTCAGTAACTCTGAACAGCAGGAAGAAAGTCCTGGTGTCTCATATCATTGTTACTTTCTAATCTCATTGACCCTTTAGTATGTGTGCTATTGGTTGATTACATCTACACATTAGAGCATCCATGATTTCATTCATTGATATTCTCAGTAAGTTACATGGAATTAAAAAACAAACAAGAAAATAACAAAAAAAAAATCTTGTTTAGCTAATGATCAATCTTAGGGTGCTGAGCCTTTCCCAACTTAGCTAGGTTGACCTAAGGTTGATGAACTTGTATTTGTCCCCAGACCTGTACAGTACATGAAATCTTTCTGGGTTGGTATGTTGTCTTTCCAGGTTGACATGTCAGAGTTTGTTCTCCACTTGCACAGTGTTTGAGAACATAAGGATACTTCTAAGATCTTTTCCCAGTTTTATTATGTATGAAACACAGGAAAAGGAAATAAAAAAAAGAACTGAAACTTTTCCATAGATTTAACTCTCAGATGCAGTAAGACTCCGTAAGAAATGAGGCAAAGAATGGCCTCTTTTACTCAAAAAAAAAAAAAGACAGAAAAGAAAAGAAAAATCAATCTGGAAGGAGAAGACCCTTAGGGTTTCTGGCCAAAACAGAAACAATCTCTATTTATATTCACTCTGAACCATCAGGGCCCAAACACTGACCCCAGAAGGCTTGGGCTGGGGCCTATTATTGGTCAGTTGGTGAGTGTAAATAGCAATCATTTATGTTTTGGCCAGAAACCTTGAGGATTTTCCCTTCCCAGACTGATTTTTTTTAACTAGGTAAAAGAGGTCAGACTTTGCCTCATTTTTTTTTTTTTACCTAATCATTGAATGGGTGTTGCCTCAATCAAACTGAGATTTGGGAAAGACCTTAGCTTAAAAGGACCCACTGCATAAGGGTTATCTCCAGCCATAATGATCTTGCCACTGGACCCAGATGACTCAGAGGAGAAAGTGAGGCTGGTGACTTTGCACAGCCCTCTCTCATTTGAATTCAATTCACTTGAAAGTCATGGTATCTGACCTTCCTGATATCATGGTCCTCTTCAAGAATGAAGGACAAACAACTTTCAGATATATACATACATAAGTATATAATACATAAACCTGAATATATTTGTATATATACATATATATTTGTATTCATACATATGTACTTATAACATATAAACTACACACACATACATGTGTATGTGTGTGTGTGTGTGTGTGTGTGTGTGTGTGCCAATGGGGTTGGATGGTATGACCTCTAATGTCCTTTCTAGCACTAAATATATGGTCCTGTGATGACTTTGAAACTGTTTTTTTTTTTTTAATTTCAGATTGATAGATGAGAATGAAAAACACAAAGATTCCCCCTCTGACATTAACTAGCTTTATAACTTTGGGCAAGTTGCATTATGTCTCTCAGCCTCATTTCATCTATAAAACAAGAATGACAATAGTACCTACTTCTCAGGGTTGTTGTGAACTAACAAATGAGCCAACATGTAAAGCGTGTTGTAAACCTGAAAATGCTACGTAGAAGCTAGTTATTACTATGTATGTATGTATGCATGCATGCATGCGTGCATTTATGCATATGTGTGTCTAAAATTATTTTTTAGGTGG
>JAQQSZ010006518.1:0-13571 GCA_028646595.1 Phalanger gymnotis
CCCCTAATGATCACCAACACATATATTTCTTGAGGGAGCACCTGGTAATGATGTCTATTTAATAATGGTTAGTAACTTATTTTTCTTTCAGAATTGACATTTGAAATTATTCTCACATAGTTACGAAAACTATAGGGCAAAGAGTTTGTGTTGATATGACTATTAGTCATTTTCCTTAATATCGTTTTGAATATTTTAAGGTTTTTTTTTAATTTAAAAGAAATGTCTGTTATACTATCTAAAAGGAGAAAATATAATATACTTAATCTTTGTTATTGCATTATTTTAAGTGTTCCATTTGTGCGCCTTATATCTGCTTTATTTTCAAAGGTTTGACTCACCTTATTACCATGGATTTACATCAGAAAGAAATACAAGGCTTCTTCAATATTCCTGTTGATAATCTGAGAGCTTCTCCATTCTTACTACAGTACATTCAAGAAGAGGTGAGTTAGCCTAAACTTCACTATTCTTTTAGGAAGATATTATCTTTAAATTTAAAGGGTTTTTTTCACTTTCTGTGAGTTATTAAACTCTACTTATTAGAAACAAAACATGACATGTTATGTTGGAGTACTTTTCTGTTCTGAAGTTTTTCATTAAAATTAATCTTTTTGACCTGTTTTTTTTAAATATCCTAGATTTTATACATTTCATTTGCCATTTTATACTTTACTCATATTTTTTACTCTTTATTTCTGCATGCAATTTTTAGAGCGCGTGTTTAAGACCACAGTTTTTCACAATTTTAATTGTTAGAGGGGAAAAAAGTTATGTCTTGAAACTTTTCATGATAAAGGGGAAAGTAGAATTAATACAAGAAATAATAAAAACATTCTTTTCATTATTGCCAATTAGCAGAGAAGGATACAAAAAGGATACTGAGAGAGAGATGGACATATAAAGAAAACATAAAGACAGATGGAAAGATTTGTGAAAAAAGGAGAAACAAATGTTAAGATCCACTTAAATATGCAACATTAATTCACACATTTGTATTGTGCTTTAAAGTTTGCAAAGTATTTTCCTCACAATTACCCTGTGAATTAGTACGATTGTCATCCCAGTTTTATAGATAAATGAGAAGTCTGAGGCTCAGAAAGCGTATGTTATTTTCCCAGGGCTGTCAAAACTTGAACACAAATCTCCTGACATGTGTTCTGACTTGTTTCTTCTCAGATACAGTTTCATAGAGTAGCATTTCCATCTTGTAGCCTTTTTGTGTATTACTGCTAAGCATTTAAAGTTAAGTTGTATTTTGGTAAATGGAAATAATCATATTTACTGGTGTTTGCCTTGTAAACCAGATGAAATTAAGTAGAGAGGGCTTATTACTCATTAGTGGAAAAATCGCTTCCTAGTATCCACTTTTAAGTTTTTCTGAAGCAAGAAATATTTCCGCTGTTTTTTAAATTCATGGCTACTCTCCAGGCTATTTTTTGGATTAAAGGTTTCTTGTTTGTGATGTTGAACCAGGATGTGAATAGAGCTTAAATTTGTATTTGATGTTATGGGCTAAACAAGTTCTTGTTTCAAAAAGTTCTGAATTAGGGTGATACTTGAAAAAGCATTTGAAAATTTTATTGAATTAGATACCATATAATCTAAATATGAAATACAGAATGTCATAAAAGTTTGGGTGCAGTTTTAAGTGATTAAGGCTGAGCGCTAAGATTTTTGGGACACTGTGTATTAATATACTTAATGCAAATAGAGATTCTGCTAAAAATAGTTTGTCTTCTGACTCAGATTTTCTGATATGTAATTTGAAAATTGTTCATTTCTGATTTCTATTTGATAGTGGTCCTAATAGTTTGTCTTAGTATAATGACCCATAAATGTGCTTTTACATGTAAGGCCTTAAGGTTACTGTCAGATCCTGGAAGAGCTTAGTAATTGAAGAAATATTGTGAGTTTTCGTAATTATTTGGTTTTTCATTTTAATCAGTATTTGCAAGTTTTATATATTTCACTTTTCATGCATCAACACTTCTAAAATTGGAAGTATATCTACTTAAATTTTTTTTAAAAAGAGGATAGGTATTGGTAACTCACACTTTTCCTTTAAAATTGTTGTAAGTAATATTAAACACTCATCCTTCCAACCAATTATACTTGCTTTGCAATTATTTACATGTAAATATTTCAGTGAATGAAATGTCATGACTATTTACTCATTCTCTTACTGCATTTCTTTGTTCCCACTTTTACTTTCATATGGTTATATTTAATAGCCACTTTGGTCTTCTGGAGGTTTTTTTCTTTTTGATTTTCATTATTTTGTTATCTTTCTAGATTTCTTTGTATTCCTTATACTTGTCTTAACCTAATTGTATTATAATATTCCATCCTCGTTAACATACTACAGCATATTTAACTAGTCTATTGTTAGACACTTAGATTACTTCCAGTTTTTTGTAATAACAGATAAATTGGCCAAAAAAAATTTTTTTTTTTTGCTCAGACTCATGAATAATAGAGAAACAAATTAAAGCAATGCTGTAGTACTGTCTCACACCCATCACAGGTATCTTTTTTTTAGGGGGGGGGTAACTCTCTCAATATGTATTTTCAACAGATATATGTTGAAAGGGTAAGATTATTTTTGTCAGTTTCGCAGAATCAACTTTGAAATTAATTTTTAAAAGATTCTACTATTGTTCTATAAACCTGCCTACATTAGTTTTGTTTTTGTAGTTTGGTGGGAGTGTAATAGTACCTCAGCATTGTTTTAATTTGCATGTTTAAATGTTAAGCATTTTTTCAAGTGATTATTGATTTTATTTTCTATTTTGGGGTAAACTCACGTCCCTGAATCATTTATCACTTAGGACTGTGTTTGTCTTTTTGCTTTTTTAATGGTTAGGTTCCATGATTTTAATCTTTAAAATTTGCCATAAAAATTTTCCTGTCTGTTACTGTTGTCTTAATTATATTGTTCTTGTTTTTTTAAAATATAATCAGAGCTATCCGTTTTGTCCTTAATGATCTCTTCTGTTTATTTAATAAAATGAGTCATCTTCCTTCCTTGAGATAAATACATTATTCTGTTTCATTTTATATTTTTTGGTTTTTACACCACTTAGGTTTCTCCATGACCTTCCCACCATCTCCCTTACAAAATTTATTTTTAAGAAAAAAAGGAAGAAGGAGGGGGAAAGATGAAGAGGGACTGGACCCTAATTTTTGAAGAGTAGTTATAAATTTTTCTGAGGGTTATATACAACATACGTACACACACATACATATGTCCCTTAAAATGAACGAGGAGGTATAAAATGTATTTGCATATAATCTGCATGTAGGTGATATCATCATTGGTTATAGATGATTCCATACCTCATTCATTCCACAGATTGTCTCATCTCCCTTCCTTTTCATTGATTTCTCAACAGACTTATCAGAAATAGACGAAAGATAGAGAATAGAGAGAAGAAGAAATAGGCTGGCGTAGTGAGGATTCAGACCTTTTGTTGAACTTCAAATACAACCTCCCTTCCCCCATGCTACAATTTAAAGGGAGATTCTTTAAATTTTAGAAGTTAGATTTGTGTAGTATCTATTTTAGTTTATAAGTTCTCTTTGTATAGGGACCACATTTTATATCTTATGGGAACAGGACAAAAATTTGGTTGATTTTTTTTTTATGGACATATTTTTAAAAAAAAATAAATTAGCAATCTCTCTTAAAATATTTTCCCTAGCATAGTAATTACTTCTTCCTCAACCTGTCTAAAGACTGCTTCATCAAATCTGGATGTTAAATGTAAAGGGATTACAGATGTCAGAAAGCCCAATTAGAGGAATAGAACCCTATTTTTTCATTCACTTCTTTGGTTTTAGTAGAGTAATAGGGAAAGGATTTGGGGCTGTTTAGGAGCTGACATGCTGATTAAGGATAATGGAATCAAAGGAAGAGTCTGCTGTTACTTAACATAGAAATTAGTCAGCATATCCAACTCAGGATGACCCTGAGTCATCAAAAAGATCATACTGTACAGACCTTGAGTGTTTCAGGCAGGATATTTAAGGGGTTGTGTCAAATAATGTTAAATAAATCTTGTTTGATATACAGGTTATTACTTATTTAAAGGTTTTTTAATTTTTAAAACACTGTAGTTGTGTAAGGTAGGGAATTGTATAATGCATTTTAGGAAGAATTTTATTGAAAGTAGCTAATTTCAGCATAGTTTAACACATAAAGGGATACATTCTTTTTAAAAGAAAACTGACTCTTAAGTAGAATACTTCATTTCCAACAATGTAAGATAAATAAGGTCTTATTGTATCTTTCCATTTATTTGTGTAGTAGAGTTAAACCGTTTAACAGGATCTGGCTTTTATAAATATATTTGGTGAAATCATATTTAGACTTTTCATAAACTAATTATATGATGCATTGAAACTCTAAAACTTAATAATTTAGAATAGTAGTGAAATAGTTTTAATTAGTAAAAACTGAGTTGTAGAACCTTATTATTTAAAGGAATATTTTCACTTCAAATATAAGTAATAATTTGAAAGTAGTTCACAATCTATTGTTAAGTCTCGCCAGATTTATTTTTAATAAATAATGTTTTGTGATGAGCATCTCGATTATATATGACTGGATTCGGTTGAAGTGGTTTTAAAAATATTTTTATGAGGCAGTTTTTCTTAAAGCATTCTCTAATATGCTTTTATCAACAACATAATCTTATAAAAACCCACTAAAATTAAAACTCAAACTATTTACAGTAATAATGTTTTTAAATGTGACTGTCAGCTTATCAGTGATACCCTAATTCCTATTTAGGCCCCTAATAGTTATATATTCATATGTAAATATAACCATCTGTAGTCAGAATATAATGTATTCCTAGTTTTTTTCCTCATGTTATTTTGTATAGTTCTTTATTTTCCTCATCTGGTATTCTTAATGTTATAATGTTTTGATTAAATTCAAGTTTTTGAATTTTTTTCATGATACACAATCAAGGCTGAATTTAACTAGTTAAGTCTAAATTCATGGAATCCCAATGACAAACAACAAAATGAATTTTTACCAGGATGTTTTGTGTTGTTCTGAACCAAAGATAGAGACAACAATGTTAATGACATTTTCTCTTTGTCCCTCAGGGTCCTGCTTTGTACAGGGATAGTGGGAGACTGCATACACACACAACACACACACACACACACACACACACACGTATTATATATACATAAGTGTGTATACATACATATACATGTATGTATATGATAAATATTTATATGGATGTTAACAGAATTTCTTATTTTATATGTTCACATACATAGTGTAAACTTTTACTGTATATACACTTTATATACTCTATATATACATACATATATACACTAGATGTATCTTTTCACACTGGTTATTATCTGTACATTGGGTAGCCATCCATTGAAGTTACTTGCCATTGGTAAATCTGTTGATTATTTCCCACAATATAGGTATAGTTTATAAAATACTTTTGCAACTTTATTTTAAACTCTGTTCTCATCATCATGATTATGAAAACCTTCAGTGTTTGTTTCAGGCAGTATATTTAAGGGGTTGTGTCAAATAATGTTAAATAAATCCTGTTTGAGATATAGGTTTTTACTTATTTAAGGTTTTTTAATTTTAAAAACACCGTAGACATTAATAACTCTTCTCGAGATCTCTTTAATTTATGTAATTGCTGTGAAGAAAGCACTTTAAGCAATATAAATGTAAGTTGTTACCTATCATGGAAACTCTACATACAAATTAATTTGCCCTTCTAGGTGCCCCTAAAGGCTACCATTTTATGTATTTTCTTTGTGTATGCATGCTTAGTGAAATACAGAATTAATAAATTTATTTAATTAATGAAATTATATATATGTGTACTAAGTTTTAATATTTTTTTGTAATAGAATAGTTATTAGAATTTGCATATAGAGTTAAATGAGTGTCGAGAATTTGTGGTATATAAGATTTGCACATGGAGTTTTGGCAGTTGCTAGAAAGCATAAGAATCTTGCTTTAACTATATGAATGCTTATATCCTATTAAACATGTCTAATTCCTTTTGCTTCTTTTATACTAGTTTACTGCTTTGAGCAACTTTTGTCAATAGTGGAGTGAAAGAGTTTTGTGGCATCAGCAGTGACCAGAACAGAAATTCCAGAGTTAGGAAAGTTTGAGCTTAAACTAGGCTAGGCTATGAAAGGGGTGTGGGGGTGTTAATAGATAATTTCTTCTCTTTACTTTCCTCTGCAGCCCTGTCTCCCCATCTTTCACAATTCTCCTGTATCTCTAGTCTTTTCTAGTCACCAGTGGGAGACTTTTTGCTTCTTTAGGGAATAACTTGGAGGGGCATCATAAGTAGGTACAAATGAGTCTTCTGTTTCTTTCTGATCTGTCTTTCCTGACTTTCTGCTTCCCAGTTGCTAGATGATATAGAAAGGGATCTTTTTGTCTGTGGGATTTTTTGGTTGTCAAGATGCAAGAAAATTGTCAGTTACCATGAAGACAAGTTTCCTCTTACAGCAAATGAGTGTTGCAAATGACCCACCTTTTCATCTTGCCTTTAAATTCTAAAATATTAGTAGGAAGGAACAAGAATTGAATTCCAAAATAAGATAGCAAAATGTGATTTTTGACTTGAGTGGTATTACTATAACTGGTTTAAAGTGTTTTTCATTGAGCTAGAGTTGCATATTTTTTTATAATTCCATTTATCAATTGTTTTACTACTTCTGAATTTGAAAATGTGCTATTTTTTTTAAAAAAAGATGTTTTTAGACGTAGGGTACTTTTTCAGGTAAAAAATTTTCTTCATTTTCAGAAGAGAAAATGCAATTCAAATATTTACATTCCTGAGGATACTTGGTGAAGCTTTAAATGATAAGATAGCATCCTTTATTCATTTTTATTGATTGCTGAGATGTTAGCTTGAACAGGTCAATAATTGACATGGCAGTAAACAATGAAATCTGTTATTTGCCACAGATCCCAGATTACAGGAATGCAGTGATTGTAGCCAAATCACCAGCTTCAGCCAAGAGGTAGGTAGGATCTTCTAATTTCTCTTAAGGAAGATATTAATAGTACAAATAGAGTGGTATGCTACTTATTTGGGATGAAATAAATTTGTTGAGTTGCATTTTTAAAAAACTTTCAGTATATAGTAGATCTTCCTTTTGCTATAGTCACTTGTTTTACATGAATTAGCATCAAGTCAACAGAATTTGGGCATTTTTTCTTTAATCTTTTATCATAAAATAACACTTAGCATATTGGATATTTAACATACTTTTAAACAGTCTATTTTTCTAGGTCTGTCCTATAGGCTTTCAGTGAGATTTAAGTCAGGTCATTGAAGTGTGTTTATTTATCTCCATCTCTTGGATAAATTTGTCTTTCTTTTACATGTGTCATAGTACAAAGTTATGTTGTATTCAATCTCTATTTGGGATTTTTGGTGATTCTTGAGTAGTTCTGCTTCTTAGTATATCAATATTGTCAATGGGTACAAGATTTGCAGGACAACTTGAAGGGAAAAAATTCTCCCAACCATTTTTTGGGGATGGTGGGGTGGTGGAGGAGGCAATAGGGAGCATGCAGATATTTTGTGGTCTGATGAAGATAACCCAGATCTAACAGGCTCACCTGGACTTCTTCTGACAATTGTTTTGGTATAGGCTTGAAATGAAAAAGTGAGTTTCATCAGTAAACATGACTATTTTTCAATCATCAGTACTTTGGTCTTCGTGGTCTTTGTGTTGTCTTGCTCATGACAAATGTTTCTTTCTTTCTTTTTTTTTTCTTCCATAACAGAGAGCCTCCTCTCCCTTTTAAAAAATGGCTTCTTAACTGTTCTTACAACCTCAAGATGCCTGTGCTATACTCTAGAGGAATCAATATTGAGCTATAATGTCTTTGCTCATTTTCCAATAATTAATTAGACACAAGCAGCAGTAGTTTGTCATTCCTTGGCATTGTTTTTTGTTTCAGATGGACCTTTCATTTGTGTTTCAGTGCAATTGATCCTGTTCCTTGTGGGCTTGAATGATCCTTGAGGTGTTTGAGTTCTCTGCATTAGCAGTGACTGCAGTATTTTCTTCAATATTTTTTTGGGTCTCCTTTAGCAAGTCATTGACTTGTTTTTCATGGTTTTCCTTCATCACTCTCATTTCTCTTCCCAATTTTTCCTCTGCTTCTCTAACTTGCTTTTCCAAATCCTTTTTGAGCTCTTCCATGGCCTGAGACCAGTTCATGTTTTTCTTAGAGGCTTTTGATTAGGCTCTTTGACTTTGATGACTTCTTGTTGCTGTATGTTTTGGTCTTCTTTGTCACCAAAGAAAGATTCTGGAGTCTGAATCTGAGTCTATTGTCATTGCCTGGCCATGTTCCCAGCCAACTACTTGACCCTTGAGTTTTTTGTTGGGGTATGACTGCTTGTAGAGGAGAGAGTACTTTGTCCCAAGCTTGAGGGGCTGCACTGTTGTTTTCAGAGCTTCTTCTACACAGCAAGCTCTGCCACACCAGTGCTCCTCCTCCCCCAAGAACCACCAACCTGGACCACAGCTCAGATCTGAGCAGTCTCTGCACTCCTGCTTGGATCCGCCACTTAATTCCTCCCACCAGGTGGGCCTGTGGCCAGAAGCACCGGCAGCTGTAGTTCTGTAGCTGCACCACCTCTACTGCCCCCAGGTCAGTGGCTGAACCACCAACTCCTTTCACTCTGTCCCTGCAGTTTTGCCCCACTAACCTTCTCTATTGTCTTTGGTGTTTGTGGGTTGAGAAGTCTGGTAACTGCCACAGCTTACTGATTCAGGGTGCTAGGGCCTGTTCCACCTGGCTCCTGCTCTGGTTGGTCTGGGCACAGACTACACTGGGCTCTGCTCTGCCCCCCACCCCCCCCCAGCTCCATGCCATAGACCTTACCCAGAGACCATCCAGGCTGTCCTTGCCTGGAGCCCTTCTTCCTTCTGCTATTCCATGGGTTCTGCAGTTCTAGAATTTGTGCAGAGCTATTTTTTATGGGTGTTTGTTGGGTCTTGGGGGAGAACCCTAGGCAAGTCCCTGCTTTCCAGCCACCATCTTGACTCCTCCCTTCCCCCTGGATTTGCCCTATACTTGACTTTTTAAATGTCTTTTCCTTCACTTGATAAATAGTAGGAATATGTCCAACAACGAATATGCTTATTTATGTTATTAGAAGGTATACAAAATGAGAAGCTGAAGCCACATATGTTTATATGGAGGCCAGGTATCTTTCTAGTGATAAAGGATCTTCTAGTATTCATTTTCTTTTTAACCAATAGTATCTAATTTCTAGTGGGACACATAAGCTTTATATTTCAATTTAGTATTGGTATTGCTGATGCTAATGACTGACAGTAACAAAAAAGTGAAGCCAGCAATGTGGAAAGAGAGAGAAAAGAACTTTTAGCGTGTTAAGTCTTTTTTTGGAAATGCTTTTAATTATCTTATATTTAAATGCTTCCTTTGCCCTGGAACTTTGCACTAATAACATTTATGATGGAGTAGAATTAAATAAGTCACATTAACTTGTGATCTTAACCATTTTTAGTTACTAAGTGCCAAAAGAGAGTTTCAAATCTTGAAGGCAATCGGGATTCTAGTGTGTGTCCACCAAATTACTTCAAATTACAAATAGTTTAGTATATTTCTGGCATTTTCTGCCTTTCTTAACCAAATAGGTTTCCTCATAACTCCTGAGAACTTTGGTTATAGCTAATAGGAGTAACTCATACTATAAGGTTTACATAGTACTTTTTTCTTAGTAATTTCCCAGAACACAATGTCATAGTGGAAAGAGTACTTGACTTGGAATCAGAGGACCCACGTCTAAATTCTGGCTTTGCTTTTGACTACCTCTGTAAATTTGGGCAAATAATTTAAACTCTATAGTGTTTGGTTTCCTTACCTATAAAATAAGGGAGTTACTTTAACATCACGTTCATTAAAATAAAGATTCTTTTTATCTTTTTACTTTATTGATCCTCTCTAAGCATAAATAGGCTCATAAGGCACTTGCTTCAAAGTTATTGGGTAATATTCATAACAATTTCAGTTATTATAAATATTTTGGAAGATTTGGGGTATGACAGTTATTTTGCTGCTGGTTTCAGACTAGGCCGGGAGCTGCATCTGAAACCCCACTCCTTGGGTCAGAGCCACATAGCTGTTGCCTGCTTCTTCACATCCTAGAACTTGTGACCTTTCCTTGATCTGGACACCCTTTCCCCAACTCAGGTGCAGGTCCCTTCCTCAGTAAATAGAATCTGTGTCCCAGCACTGTATAATAAATGACAAGTTGGCATATATCCTACTCCTTGCATAAGGTCAGATCCTTCTCTGCTAGATCTGGGATCTCTTCTTTCCTGGGGGCAGGTCCGCATTAAAGTTCCTGGGCTGGAAGGCTCTGGATAGATCCCAACTTTAGTGCCGTCAGACCTCTCAGTTTTCCCTATGCTAGTCTGGTCAAGACAAATGTATGTTTTTTTTTCTTCTATTTAGTTAGGTCTGGTCTCTGCCATGTTTCTTGAATCTTTCAAGAGTAGTTGTGGGAGAAGAGTTCAGCTGTAAAACTTTCTTCCACTCAGTCATCTTGCCTGGTCTCTTCCATTCCTACCTTTTTTCATTATTTCCCTTGATGTTACAGGTCTTTTCTGCTTCCAAATGAATTTTATTATTTTATTTACCTCTGTAAAGTATTCCTTTGCTAGTTTGATTTGCATAGCACTAAATATGTAAGTTTTTGTAGCATTGTCATCTTTTATTTTCTTTAAGAAACATTTTTAATTGACTGTGTATAGTTATTGACTATGCTTTGTTATTACAGAAATGCTACTGATTTTTGCAGGTTTATTCTATAGCCTGCTACTTTGCCAAAACTAATAATTGTCTCATTATCTTGTAAAATTCCTGGAATATTATAGGTAAATCATAATAGCAAGGTAAATCATCAGCAAATAAGTACAGTTGCATCTCCTCTGCCTTTATGTCTTTGATTTATTTATCTTCTCTTTTTTTAAATAAGTTTCAGTTTTTATAGTCGTCAATTCCTCTTTCTCCCATATCTTCTCTCACTATCTCAGATCATGTACATCCCATACAACAAATAGTATTTTTTTAATGACAAAAACAGTCTAAAGAAATTAGCATAACTGATCAGTACATTGGAAAAACATGAGCAGTGTGAAAACATGAGCAGTGTATAACCCCTCTGCAGAAGGGTGGGTATGTCCTCTCATCTCTTTAGTATTTAAAAAAAATAATTTTTTTTTCATTTACAACACTCAGTTCCACAAATTTTGAGTTCCATGTTTTTTCCCCCTCCCTCTTCTCCCACCTCCCCCCCAAGACAGCATGTGATTTGATATAGGTTCTACATTTACCTTCAAATTAAACTTATTTTCCCAGTTATCAAGTTGTACAGAAGAATTATAACCAATGAAATTGAACCATGTGAAAGAGGTAACAAAACAAAAAAGAAAAAAGAGAGAGAACAAATAGTTTGCTTCAATCTGCATTCAGATTCTGTAATTATTTCTCTGGTTGTGGATAACCTTTTCCATCATGAGTCTTTTGGAGCTGTCTTAGAATCTTGCATTGTTGAGAGGACCCAAGTCTATCAGAGTTCATTATCATAAAAGCATTGTGTCTGTGGTTGTGTACAATGTTCTCCTGTTTCTGCTCCTTTCAGTCATCATCAGATCATATAAGACTCTCCAGGTTCTTATGAAGTCCATCTGTTCCTCATTTCTTTTTTTTTTTTTAATTTTATCATTTTTATTTAATATTTTAGTTTTCAACATTGATTTCCACAAGATTTCGAGTTACAAATTTTCTCCCCATTTCTACCCCCCCTCCCATTCCAAGATGGCATATATTATGATTGCCTTATTTCCCAGTCCACCCTCCCTTCTTTACCCCAGTCCCCCCATCCCCCTTCCCCTTACTTTCTCGTCAGCAGGATAGGTTTCTATGACCCATTCCCTATATATCTTGTTCCCCAGCCGTATGCAAAAAACAATTTTTTTTAAGCATCTGCTTTTAAAACTTTGAGTTCCAAATTCTCTCCCCTCTTCCCTTCCCACTCACCCTCCCTAGGAAGGCAAGTAATTCAACAGAGGTCACTCCTGTATCATTATGCAAAACCCTTCCACAATACTCATATTGTGAAGGACTAACTATATTTCCCTCCATCCTATCCTGTCCCCCTTTATTCAGTTTTCTCCCTTCACCCTGTCCCTTTTCAAAAGTGTTTGCTTTTGATTACCTCCTCCCCCATTTGTCCTCCCTTCTATCATTCCCCGCCCCCCTTTTTTAATCCCCTTCCCTTTACTTTCCTGTGGAGTAAGATACTCAATTGAGCATGTATGTTATTCTCTCCTAAAGTTGAATTTGATGAGAGTAAGATTCACTCATTCCCCCTCACCTGCCCCATCTTCCCTTCCAACAGAACTGCTTTTTCTTGCCACTTTTATGTGAGATAATTTACCCCATTTTATCTCTCCCTTTCTCCCTCTCTCAATATAGTCCTCTTTCACCCTTAAATTTATTTCATTTTTTTTAGATGTCATCCCTTCATGTTCAACTCATCTTGTGCCCTCTGTCTATATTCCCTTCATTCCCCCCCCCCCCAATACTGAGAAAGGTCTCATGAATTACACATCATCTTTCCATATAGGAATGTAAACATAACAGATCAACTTTAGTAAGTCCCTTATGATTTCTCTTTCTTGTTTACCTTTTCATGCTTCTCTTGATTCTTGTATTTGAAAGTCATATTTTCTATTCAGCTCTGGTCTTTTCATTGAGAAAGCTTGAAAGTCCTCTATTTTATTGAAAGTCTATATTTTACTTTGGAGCATGATACTCAGTTTTGCTAGGTAAGCGATTCTTGATTTTAATCCTATCTCCATTGTCCTCTGGAATATCATATTCCAAGCCCTTTTATCCCTTAATGTAGAAGCTGCTAGATCTTGTGTTATCCTAATTGTGTTTCCACAGTACTCAAATTGTTCCTTTCTGGCTGCTTGCAGTATTTTCTCCTTGACCTGGGAACTCTGGAATTTGGCAACAATATTCCTAGGAGTTTTCTTTTGGGGATCTTTTTCAGGAGGTGATTGGTGGATTCTTTCAATTTCTATTTTACCCTCTGGCTTTTGGATATCAGGGCAGTTCTCCTTGATAATTTCTTGAAAGATGATATCTAGGCACTTTTTTGGATCGTGGCTTTCAGGTAGTCCAACAATTTTTAAATTATCTTTCCTGGATCTATTTTCCAGGTCAGTGGTTTTTCCAATGAGATATTTCACATTCTCTTCCATTTTTTCATTCCTTTGGTTCTGTTTTATAATATCTTGATTTCTCATAAAGTCACTAGCTTCCACTTGCTCCAGTCTAATTCTTAAGGTGGTATTTTTTTCAGTGGTCTTTTGGACCTCCTTTTCCATTTGGCTAATTCTGCCTTTCAAGGCATTCTTCTCCTCATTGGCTTTTTGGAGCTCTTTTGACATTTGGATTAGTCTGTTCTTTAAGGTGTTATTTTCTTCAGTATTGT
>JAQQSZ010006519.1:0-13570 GCA_028646595.1 Phalanger gymnotis
AGGAAGAGAAGAGAAAGCAGGTGAGGGGGAATGAGTGAATCTTGCTCTCATCAGATTTGACCTGAGGAGGTAATACCATACATACTCAATTGGGTATCTTACCCCACAGGAAAGAAGGAGGAAGAAGATAAAAAAGGGGGGATGATGGAAAGGAGGGCAGATGGGGGTGGAGGTAATCAAAAACAAACACTTTCGAAAAGGGATAGGGTCAAGGGACAAAATTCAATAAAGGAGGATAAGTTAGGAAGAAGCAAAATATCTTTTGTCTTTCACAACATGAGTATTGTGGAAGGGTTATACATAATGATATGCATGTGGCCCATGTTGAATTGCTTGACTTCTTAGGGAGGGAGGGTAGGTGGGAAGGGAAGATGGGAGAGAATTTGGAACTCAAAGTTTTAAAAACAGATGTTCAAAAACAAAAAAAAAAGTTTTTTTGCATGCAACTGGAAAATAAGATACACAGGCAATGGGGGGTAGAAATTTATCTTGCCCTACAAGAAAGCAAGGGAAAAGTGGATGGGAGGGTAGGGGGGTGACAGAAGGGAGGGCAGACTTCGGAACAGGGCAACCAGAATAAATGCCATCTTGGAGTGGGGGGGAGGGTAGAAATGGGGAGAAAATTTGTAATTCAAACTCTTGTGAAAATCAATGCTGAAAACTAAATATATTAATGAGTAAATTGAAAAAAAAGAAATGTAAAAAATATGCAAAGAAAATCATAGCAAAATAGAAATCTGAGAAGATATATATAGGAGAATATATATCAGATAATGCAGAATGAAGGCGTTCTCCCATTAGAAGTGAGATAACTCGGCTCAGGCACGAAAGAGTGTTCTATATCTTACCCAAAAGAAAATTCCCTGAAGTCTGTAGAGCAGCAAGCTAGGGACAGGGACATGATAAAAACTGCCTACTGCACTCATGTCTTCCCAGAATTTTTTCCTTCAGCAATTGGAAGTGGGGTTAACCTCTTCTATCTTCTCTCTCAAAGCTAGAAGCCCAAAGTGCCCAAAGCAACTCAATGCTTGAAGAGTCTTCAAAGCTTGATGAGTTTCTAAAGGGGACTAACCTGAAGCTCTCTTGCTTCTCACCAATTCTGTCTCACTCCTCAGACAGGGCAGTGCCTTCATCTCCACCAATAAGGAGACAATCCTATACCAATGGGCTTTGAGATAAGGGTTACACTCTCCTTTATTCTGTCTCTGTTAACAAGAAAAGAATGCTATTTTGGGAAATGTGTGTAATCTGTAAATAAAAGATAACAAATTTTTATTTGTAAGATAACAAATTTAAAAATGGAACTATAGCACATGATTTGTATAGCATACAGGATATTGGAGTCCATTTTTATAGAACTCTACTGTAACATAAATTGGCCTTAAAATTGATGATAGCTCCATTTTGATGCTTTGATAGATTTATGATCATATCAACATCCCTCCAATGGAGCAAATTGAAGCCCATCTTACCCCTTCCCATACTGTGGAACTCTTGTCCATGTCTTCTCATAAATCTTCCACAAGGTGTCCACTCACTAACCTGGGGGCCTTTCTCTAGATCTCTTGATGTTATGTGGATGCCCACAGAACACATAGCTGCCTCATCTCCTTATTTAATGGTTTAGCCTCCCTTTCTGGCCATATTCCTGGGTCCCTGCTTGTCTATGCCCCTTTTCCCATGTATTTCTTCATTAATAATATTTAGCAACCTGTTCACACTTATTACCTGCCTCTCCATTGACCTTTGGGTGACCTACAACTTTAATCCTTCAGAAACTGTAGTATTTCACGACATATCCAATACAGCATCACTGTAAAAATACTGACATTTAAGATATGGGCCTTTGTTTCAGGGAGAAGCTTAGGGTTGCTTCCCCAAAGTTAATTTAGGCTCCTCTATTCAACTCAACAAATTCAATTCAAGAAACACTTTATTAAGTACCTCCTCCTATTGATTTCTGGGCCTAGGTCATCATCTATATGAAGCTTCCATTCAAGATATATACCCTGATGGACCAGCCCTATGGGTCAACTGCATGTAATAATATTTAGTAATAATATCCATCATTTATGTAGTGTTTTAAGGTTTGCAAAGCACTTTACATATGTTATTTCATTTGCTCCTCCCAACCCTGTGAAGTTATTATCTTCATTTTACAGATAAGGAAACTGAGGCAGAATCAGTGAAATGATTTGTCCATAGAGTTAGCGAAAGTCTGAGGCAAGATTTGAATTCTGGTCTTCCTGACTCCAACACTATCTACTGTTCCCCCTAACTGGACAGTAAGTACTTTTCATCCACTTAGTTTTTCGTTTATAGATTTTCTGATTGATTTTGGGCCTCCCTTGGGAAACTTTGAAAGATAATAGCGTTTATTGAAATCAGCACAGTGTCATTAGCAAATATGAGTATCTGGGGATCTCACTATCTGTAGGGAAAGCATATTCCATTTGAATTTTACACTGGATACCATCCATGAGAGTGACAAATATCTTTGGGGACCACATACCTTCTTGTTTCATGCCTTACATGATATTAATAATCAGAATAATGTCAAACAAAGTTATATCTGATACGCCTTTCAAGGAAGTTTATATATTTTGATTTATGGAATGGAGACACCATCTTGGAGGAAAACCATTAAGGCTGTATTTTGCTCTATCAAATAACATACTTATCTATAATCCACAAGTGTGAAGCACAGTGGGACCATGTATTCATCACGTTTTCTGTTTCAGTCAGTTGTGTAACTGTAAAGCTATGGCCAGTTATAGAATGGCATTTGCAGAAGCACACCCATTCTGTTCATGTATCTTAATCCAGGGTGCCCTCAATGCACATGTGAATTGTTCTCCAAAAGATTTTGCAGCGATAGGAAAAGAGGTCAGGTTGAAGTTGCTTTCGTCGCTTTTCCTTCTTCTAATCCAGTACTAATTTCTGATTTTTGCTCCAATGAGTTGGTGATTCCACAGGTTATTGGGGAAATTATTTCCCCATCCAAAGTGAGTCACTTTCTCACTGTTCAAATATAATCCATTTTATTGATCTTGGTATTGTCACATCTAGTGTCTCCCAAATCTCTTGTTGATAAATGGGCATGAGGCTTCTGTGTAGTTTTCTGGCCTTTAAGTTCTTTTGTGTTGTAGAACATCAGTTCTGAGTGGTCTTAGAAGATAATGAGAAGAAACAGAGTTAAGAATGCAAGTTAAAGCATAGAAGAAGGGGGAACAATGAAAGCACGTCCAGCCCGAGGAACAATTTCTCCCGCCTCATGGAGAGTTCTCCAGGAGTCGCTGGGAGCTTTGCCTATGAGCCTGCCAGGAGCACGGACGCAAGCATATTGGAGGAAGTCAGAAGTCTGTTGTGCATGGCTGTGTTCTGGGGTTGGCTGCACCATTTGGAAGACTTACCTGACCACTGAAGAGTAGTGGTAACCAAATCAATTAGCTCCTCCTCTTTAACCATCTTGGCAACTGTTTTTCTTTGGCTTAGACCTGTGATTTAACTGGTAAAGGAAATAGCCAATGAAGCTACTCTTTCTACCATTACCCATCGCCACCTGCTCTATCTCACATAAGAACTCAGAAGATCATAGTGAAACCAGTAGGTGTCGCTTTGGAGCAGTTGTTTGGACACACTCACTTCATCCCTTCCCTCAGGAATTTAGGGAGGATCTAAATTTTCCCAGATCAAACCCTTCTCCTCCCACTGGAAGCCTGGAGGTCTAATCTTCCCTGTTGTTCCTACAACAAAGATCTCACTTCTAGCCTGAGGGCAAAACCCTTGGGTCCACATGGACAACTTTCACAATGATTTTAGGGTGCTTATAAGACAGAAGTTTTATAAGTTATAACAACTCAGAGTCCCCAAGTCAGAATTAAATTCTGACCAGTTAGGGTCCTGATCCTCTGACCTAATTTTTTAAAAATTCTGTTTATTCCATCTGGTCACTGGCATCCCCCCATTAGCCCTCCTTTATGCACCCAATATACAAACGTGAATTTCAAAACATTCATGATGGATCGTGTATTTTTATGTGAAGCAAAATCAGGGAAAAGAATTAATAGCTTCAAGGAACAGCAAAAAAAAAAAAAATCATATAATAGGTCCGCTTAACAAACAGGCATGTATAGGGGAGAAATTGGAGAGAGCAATACCTTTATAAATTTTTCTTTAGTCCTAGAAGGACCAGGGTCAGCAATTGACACAAAAATAATTCTAGACATTGAAATTCAAAATGGCTTAGGTGTTTCTAGTTCATAATTCATGATTTGATCTATATCATGGTTAGCAACATTCTTTAGCATTTCAAAGACTTTTCAAATAATGAAAAAAAAAATAAAATGTGGTGTTCTACCTACAAGGACCAGATGCATCAAATGACATACACTTAAAACATTATTTTTTTGGCATCAAATTGGGAGGGGAAGACCCTCAGGATTGCTGGGCAAAAGAGAAACAGTTACTATTTGTATTCACTCTCAGCCAGGAGGGCCCAAAAAATAGCCATTAAGTGGTGCTTGGGCAGGGACCTATTGTTGTCCAATCTATAAGCTCCAGAGTGAAATGGGTTTAAGGTTTGGTCTTTCAGAGGAAAGAAGGAAGGAAGGAAGAAAGAAAGAGAAGAGAAGAGAAGAAGGAAGGAAGGAAGGAAGAAAGAAAGAAAGAAAGAAAGAAAGAAAGAAAGAAAGAAAGAAAGAAAGAAAGAAAGAAAGAAAGAAAGAAAGAGAAGAGAAGAGAAGAGAAGAGAAGAGAAGAGAAGAGAAGAGAAGAGAAGAGAAGAGAAGAGAAGAGAAGAGAAGAGAAATCTAGCCAGTAAACCTTAAGTTAACTAGGCATCTTTCAGCCATCAAATTTACCTTCCTTTGGAGAAGAAGAGAGGGAGAGGATGGGCTAAGTTACCCAACTGGCTGGGTCCCCATTCACACAGCTCGGACTACTCGCAAGTTGTGTTTGTTCTTTGTTCTTCAAGAGGACCATGACATCAGTGAGATGATGACATGACTTGCAGTTGAGTTTGATTTGAGGGAAGGAGGGCTGTGCAAGATCACCAGCCTCACTTTCTCCTCCAGAGCCGTCTGGTTCCAATGGCCAGATACTCATCAGGATGACTGGAGATGGCCCAGGATGCAATGGGAGACCCTGGACCTTTTAAGCTGTCTTTTTTTTTAAATTAAAGGAGCCATCCCTTGACTCAACTTCTTAAAGAGGCCTATCCACTGAATGGACATTAGCTCACTCAAAGCGAGAACCTAAAAAGATCTTAGCCTGAAAGGGACAGGGTCTCCCATTGCATCCTAGACCATCTCCAGTCATTCTGATGAATATCTGGTCACTGGACCCAGATGGCTCTGGAGGAGAAAGTGAGGCTAATGACTTTGCACAGCCCTCCCTCACTGAAATCAAAGTCAACTGCAAGTCATGTCATCATCTCCCTGATGTCATGGTCCTCTTCAAGAACAAAAGACAAACACACAACTTTTGGCACAAATAAGAGGAAATGATCCTATATTTATTCCTATGGGGTTATTCCTTTGCCCATATTAGTCCTTTCCCTTTAGAGCATCAGTAGAACTTTTAGACATTTGTAAAAAAAAAAAAAAAAAACCTTATGAATAATGCATTTACAGAATAAAACAAAATGTTTATCTTTGCATGAAATTTCCACTATTTTACTAAATTTTTTCTAGGTTCTCAAACTTTCAGAAATCATAGTTTGGTTTTCATGACACTATAGCTTTACTTTCATGCATACTGATAAAATATCTGAGACATTCGCCTAATGAACAGATTTTAGACCTACTCAGAAATGTCTGTCCAACTCATCCAATGGTAAATTTTCAGTTATCTTGATGACATAAATTCTGCAATTGCAATGCAGAAGGTAGAAAAAAGATATTACTCATCTAATCCCAGAAATGATGAGTCTAACAGTGAATTTCCTTCTACAAATGACAGTAGAAGAGGTAATGAGCACTGAGATGCTCATCAGACTCAAGTTCACTACAAAAGAAATGAGGAGCCACCATGTCTGAAAGGTAAAGATGGTGGTTCTTGGCAATGGATTACAGTTTCTCAAGCAGTATGAGCATACTTGCAATAGATAAATATTATCCTGCCTTGTTGGGACTCTACTGCATGTTCTACAACCTATGTCATTGAGAAAAATTCCATTACTTCTTTATAAATTTTACTTAGTGAGCCAATGTTTAAAACTATTCAAAAACACACAAATTCTGAGGGCCAATGAGTAACAGGCAAGGTTAACTGATACGTTATATTATATGAATTTGAAAAGTTCATTGATCTTATTGTTTCCAGTGGTGTTATCAGTGGAAGAAATTTACCCATAAAAAATAGTGGAATAGCTTCTAGGGGTGCCCTTTGTTCATTCAAACTATGCCGTGTAATTAGGTCCTAAATGTAAAGAGGTACTTTCAAACTTTGACCTGAAAACTGAAAGGAAGCAAAATCTTATCTCAGGACATGTTTTGTCTAGCATCCTCACTATGGAATCTTCTCATTGAAAATTGCTTGGAGTCATTTATTCTTGATGTGTGTGTGTGTGTGTGTGTGTGTGTGTGCATGCGCGCGCACGCGTGTAGGTAGACAGATAGATAGATAGAAAGACTGATAGATATAGATATGGGACCTGGAGTCAAGAAGACTCATCTTCCTGACTTCAAATCTGCCCTCAGACACTCACTAGCTGTGTGACCCTGGGCAAGTCACTTAATCCTGTTTGCCTCAGTTTCCTCATCTGTAAAATGAGCTGGAGAAGGAAATGGGAAACCACTCCAGTATCTGTGCCAGAAAACCCTAAGTAGGGGCACAAAAAGTCAGACAGATAAACCAACAAAAGAAATTGCATGACAAGAGAAAGAGAGTTTCTTACCAGTATAAACCCCTAGGTACCCTTCTTAGTCTTAGCCTTGCAACCCCATTCTTCTCTTTATCCTTTCCCATGGTCTCCAGAAATTAATTGGGCTGTTCTCATTAGCCACCACCTATCACTATTTTTAAAAAATCATACATATTTTCCCTCAGCAAAAGTTTGCCTTCTGTCCCTCCCATCCCACTTCTCTCCTAACTTGAAAACAAAAGAAAAACAAAGCCCCTGTCATAAATGTGTATAGTCATCCAAAACAAATTTCTGCATTGACCACATCAAAAAACATATCTTGTTCTGTACTTTGAGTTCTTCATTTCTTGTCAAGAGGTGGATAACATATTTCATCAACAGTCCTCTGCAGTCGTGGTTGGTAATTAAGCCAATCAGAGTTCCTATTTCTTTCAAAGGCGTTTGTCTTTACCATATGGCTATCATGGTATAAATTGTTCTCCTGGTTCCACTTACTTCATTCTGCATCAGTATAAATTGTTCTCCTGGTCCTACTTACTTCATTCTGCATCTGTTCATTTAAGCTTTCCCAGGTGTCTCTGAAACTCTTCCTTCATCATATCCCACAGCACAATAATATTCCATCATTTATATATTCCATCCATTTATATACTACAGCTTATTCAGCCATTCCCCAATTCATTGGCACCATCTCAGATACCCCATCTTTGTCACTTCAAAAGAGCTATAAATATTTCTGTATATCCTTAGAATTTATTTTGTTTAGAACTAATCCTTCCCTCGATATGCCCTTTCTCTAAATTCCTCTTCTGCCTTCTCCCCTTTACTTCCTTTTCCCCATTTAGTGAGACATATTTTGTACCCAACTCTTTGTACATGTATTCTTTCTTTCGCTGAACAGTTCAGATAAGAATGAGATTCAAGTGTCAGCTGACCCCCCCCCCACTGCCTCCTCCTTGTTTGTATAGTTGTCTACTTGTTCACCCTGATTATATGAGATCATTTCCCCCAACCTTCTTTTCCCTCCTCCGCCCACCCCCCTTTCTATTCTTCATTCAATATCATCAAGACCTAACAAAACTATGTCCAGGCCTTCTTCTAATTAGACTTCCTTTATGACCTCTGAAGATGATAAAGTTCAGTGAGAACACATGTATCATCTTCTCGTATTAGAATGTAAGCAGTTATCTTTGTTTAATGCTTTATCGTTATTCATGTTTACCTTTTTATGTTTGTCTGACTCCTGTGTTTGAAATTCAAAGTTTCTGCACTGTCTCTGGTCTTTTCGTCAAGAATGCTTAGAACTCCTCAATTTCATTAAAGCTCCATTTTTTCCTCTTTAAGATTACATTTAGGTTTTTTTTTAGTATGTTATTCTTGGCTATAAGCCCACATCATTTGCTTTCTAGAATATCGTATTCCAAGTTCTACACTCCTTTAAGATAGCAGCTACTAAATCATGTGTGATCCTGAATGTGGCTCCTTAGTATTTGAATTCTTTCTTTCTGGCTGCTTGTCATATATTTTTGTCCTGGAAGCTCTGGATTTTGACTCTAATGTTCCTGCAAGTTTTCATTTGGATGTTTCTGTCATGAGGTGGCCAGTGAAATCTATTTCCAATTTTCCCTCTGTTTCTAACAGATCTGGGCAGTTTTCTTTTATGGTTTCTTGAAATATGATATCTAGGCTTTTGTTTTGGAAACTATCTCTTCTGACCATTGTTCTTCCCCTACGTGCTAGAGGAATCAAGTGCTCTCTCTCCCTTGCTCTCAGTCTGTCTGTCTGTCTCTCTCTCTCTCTCTCTCTATCCATCTATCTATCTCTATCTCTTGTCATCTCTCTTTCTTTCTCTTTCTCTGACTTTGTCTCGCTATCTCAGAGAGACAGAGACAGAGAGAGTATTCTTTTCTGTTGAAGAGCCCTAGTTAGCTTCAATTCTTTTTAAAGGGCAGGGGATGGTTTCTATGGGAACTTATTTTCAGTCTCATGAAAACTGGGCCAAACAAATGGACATTCCCATGACTCTCTGAGAAGCTTCATGCCAAATTCTTGAGAAACTTGCACATCCAAGCAGTTGATCCCTTTTCTTCCTCCTTGGGTCTGCTGCTGTATACATGTATACATCATCCTTGGGACAAGAGGAGGAGAAGGAGATTTGAGAAAGGAGTTTAAGCCATCTGTTTTTCTATTCAGAGAAGAAGAAGAAAAAGAGAGATTTCTCCCAAAGATATACAAATTCCTGGGGTCAATGGCCGTGAGTTCAGGGTGATTTGAGAAGAGAGTGGGTGAGCAGATCCCTCTGATGGAGTCTAAGAAAGCAGGAGAGGGGAAATATACACAAGGGAGGTCACGTTTGCCTCTTATTCACTCCTCTGCACAGAATGGGGACTGAGGTCAACACCAGCTTGGAAAAAGAGAGATGAACGAGTGCTTCAGGCTTTCTCTGATTAAAGATCCCACAGTATACCTGACTTCCACGATTCCTAAGGCCTCAGTATGGCATTACATTAGCTTGTACTGCTAGCCCTGAGGATACAGGTCTTATCAGATCCTGACAGTGGCAAACAGCGGATCTTAACATTGTCCTATCCCTTCAAATGGTTACCAATCGAATGCTCACCATCAGCCTCATCTCTCCACACTCACATACCCCACACACCCTCTTCTACCTTCAGAAGAATGTGGCCTAACCAGAGGCCTATAACTTATAAAAACTTTATGTCCCAGAGCACACAGGCAGTGTTGTCCATGTCAAGCATGAACTCAACAAAAATGACTCATCAGAAAACAAGATGGGCATCCTACCTCTTGCCACTGGCGTCAATGCACATCTGAGAACATGAAAAAGGGTATCAAAACATGACCCAGAATCAGCTCCTTTCCCAGTGCCTGTAGGACCAGTAGTAGCTACACAATGTGAGTTCTTAATCCCATCAACCCAGAAAAGGCAAGTACCAGGTTTGATCAACTGAGGACCTCTGCAAACATAAATCTCCTTTCTGTTCTAAGCTAAATGTAAAGGGTGGGATGCAGGAATGAGGATGGCAGATGAGAGGAGACTATTATGTATTTTGAAGAACCCCTTGGCTCCTCCGACTTGCTTGCAGCAAGTAATACCCTTTCCTACCTAATTTGCTAGGGGTGCAACAGTAACGTATTTAATCAATTAATCAATCAATTAACATTTATTGAGCATCCACTGTTTGCCTGTGGAGCAAATCAAAGAAGCATTGTCAGTGCTCTGAAGGGGTTTTATAGTCTACCTGAGGAAAAACTTCACGCATACATGAAATAGTCCACAACACAATATTAAAATAAGTCCTAAATTGTGTGCCATGGATGCCTGGTGAATTCAGAAGAGGAATATCAGTGTGGAAGTGCTGAAATAGTATGGGAAGTTTCCTGAATAGTACATGGGAAGGTTCCTTGGTTCCTGAAGGAACCAAGATTCAATCAGGGCCTTGAAGGATGGGAAGGCTCCAGATAGGCTGAGGGGAGAGGAGAGAGTATTCATTCATCCATCAAGCATCTACTAAGTTCTTATTATGTGCCTGCCGCTGTGCTAGGTTTGAGAGATACAAAGACAAAATAACACCTGACCTCAAGGAACACACATTCTTCTGGGTGAAAGGAGCAGTTTGACCAAGAGCCTGCTGGCGGGGATAAGCACAGTGTGTCTATGGAACTATAAGAAAGCCAGCTACGCTGGAGGTCCTAAGGCAAATGGGCATAAACCCCTCTTCTCTTGCAGCTGTCCAGAAACTCTGACTGCCGCTGAAGGGCCAACCCTGATTTCATCTCTGCCATCCCCAGGTTCCCTGTTTCTCTCCCTTCCCATGTTAATAGTGCCCTTCTGACCCATTTGTCTGTGTATTTGATCCTCCCGAACCTGCTCTTACAGATGAGCATGCCGTGGACGTGCTCTCCTCGAGAAATGTTATGTGATGTGAGGAAAGTTTGGAGGTGAGGGAGGAATGAGAGAGACACAAACTGAAGAAAAGAGAGAATCAATGAAGCACTGAAAATATAGAGAAGAGAGCAGAAGGCAGTGCAGAAGGGAGCACAAACGCATAGGGAAGTGTTATTATTACTGCATTACTATTTCATATATACCTTTTAAAAACCGCATGTAATAAAGAATCACAGTCTCATATATGATCCTCCTTTTCTGTTCATGTTGATGTTTTTAAGATCACTTAAAAAAACAAAATTTGAGGAAAGAACAAAATTATGTGTATTCTTCTTGAGGTCAGAGACTGTCGGTCAACGGGCATTTATTAAGCACTTACTATGTGCCAGGTACTGTGCTAAGGGCTAGGGATACAAAGAAAGGCAAAATTCCTGTCTGTGTTCTCAAGTAACTCATGTTCTTACAGAGGAGGCAACATGCAAATAACCATGTACATATGTACATATATACATATATACATA
Organism: Phalanger gymnotis; assembly: GCA_028646595.1. Lineage (NCBI taxonomy): Eukaryota > Metazoa > Chordata > Mammalia > Diprotodontia > Phalangeridae > Phalanger > Phalanger gymnotis. The sequence goes on from JAQQSZ010006519.1 coordinate 11,297, forward strand.
TATGTATATGAAAGATATGTGTATAGTTGTTGTTTAGTCACTTCAGTCATGTCCAACTCTCTATGACTCCATTTGGGGTTTTCTTGGCAAAAATACCAGAGTGATTTGCCATTTCCTTCTCCAGCTCATTTTACAGATGAGGAAACTGAGGCAAACAGGGTTAAGTGATTTGACCAGGGTCATATAGCACATTAGGGTCTGAGGCCAGATTTGAACTCTGGAAGATGAGTCTTCCTGACTCCAGGCCTGGCACTCTGTGCAATATGGCATCACCTAGCTACATCATATAAATGGGTTGTATTTCCAGAGGAAAAGTACTGTATGTGTTTGGGGGTGGGGGCTAGGGAGAGGAGTGCAGAGGAGGATGACTATTTTCATTTTTGTCATTGTGTCCCCAGAACCTAGAGCAGTGCTTGGTACATAATAGGTGCTTAATAAATGCTGGGTTAATTGAATTTAAAACTGTTGAGTGCAAAATATGAGTTTTATACATAGAACATATAATTTTACAGCTAAATAAGCTTAAAAGATAATCTAGTCCTACTCCTTCAATTTGTAGGTGTGGAAACCGTGACCCAGAAAGATGAAACAATTCCCATCATCAGTCGAGGACAGAACTGAGACCAGGCCTCAGACCTCTGGCTCCAAGCCAGTGCTCTCTCTGCTGCATTTCACGGCTTCCATAGAAGACCTATTATCATTCCCTACTTGGAGTTACAGACACGTCGACTACTAGACTCTGACTTTTGGACATTGGATTTGAACATTTGGCAGCTTTGGCTGCCAAAAAGCCAAAAGTACAAAAAACATTTCAAAATTCCTATTGACAGGATGGCCTGAGAGTAGACCTAATCCTCTGCTCATCGGGTCAATAGGGTGACTGTGTATCAACAAATAGGTCATTCCCTCTACCAAAGTACCAGGCCTCTCTCTGTGAAAACATCTACCTAAGAGCCGAGCAGCTGGCTTGAAAGGTATGCAGAGAGGCTCTTGGGCACCTCAAAATTGGATAGGGAGAGATTGGCCCCAAATCCACCAAAGCCTAAAAGATGCAAAGGAAACCAACAGAAATCCTAGCACTTTCTAGGCTCCTGAACATAGTTCACTATACACTAGAAGAGTCTAGAAAGTATAAGATTATAGATTAAGGACTTAAGAAGACATTATAGATCATCTGGTCCATGAAGAAACTGGGACCCAGAGTCAGTGATTTTTTTCTGGGGTCACAGAGCTAATAAGTGAGAGCGGTGGGATTCGAACCAAGGTTCTCTGACTCCAAATCCATCATGCTTTCTACTGAAGAAAGATATGTTCCAGATCTACATAGCAGCAACAAGACATCCCTAGTTCTGCTGGCATGGAACTAGATGCAACTAGGTATCTAATCAATGCTTATTTGTATTAGTGACAATGAGGGGATATTTGATAATGAAGAACATGGTAAGGTTTCATTGGGAGCCTAAAGGAAGGCAGAAAAAGCAAACAGATGAGGAATAGATCATGAAGCTAGCACAGAGGCCATGATTGAACCTAGCACAATGGCCAATGGGGCAGAGAATAATGGGTGTCTTCAATATCTAAACACCTCTCTCTCTGCCAAAAGTAGAGAAGCTGTTAACTTGTCTTAGTGGCATTTCGTCCTTCAAAAGGTAAGTTGAAAAGTAAAGGTTATTCTGAATCTGGAAAAACTGATGGATGGTGTAGAAATGATGAGAATCTTGGGATGGAAATGACCACTCCATCCTAGAGCCTGATAGAGAAGAGAAAGCAAGGCACAGTATGACATGCACACTAGATTTTAAGAAAACAGATTTGGAAGGTTCAAGAAAAAAAAATATAGGATCCCAGGGAATAAAATTCTTTGGGGGAGGGGGGAGGAGATAGGAAATATTAAAGAATAGTTCTGAAGGGGGATGGAGCCAAAATGGCTGCTGAAAAGCAGGGACTTGCATGAGCTCCCTGCCAGGTCCCTCCAAAAACCTATAAAAAATGGCTCCGAACAAATTCTAGAACTGCAGAACCCACAAAATAGCAGAGGGAAGCAGGGATCCAGCCCAGGACAGCCCAGATGGTCACTGGATGAGGTCTATCACACATGGAGCAGAGGGGAACAGAGCCCAGCGCCAGAGGCAGCAGGACTGACCAGACCAGGAGCCGGGCAGAACAAGCTCTAGAGCCCTGAATCACTGTGCTGTGGCAGTTACCAGACATCTCAACCCACAAACACCAAAGACAACAGAGAAGGTTAGTGGGAAAAGTTGCGGAGGACAGAGT
>JAQQSZ010006521.1:0-13569 GCA_028646595.1 Phalanger gymnotis
GGGAGGGAAGAAAATCTGGAACCCAAAATTATGTAGAACTGTATGTTGCAATCTAAAAATAAAAACAAATGGAAAAAAATAAAAAAAAAAGAAATGAGCATGAAAGATTCAGGAGATGGTTAATGAACCAATTTGGTTAGAGCAGAGAGTTTATGTAGGGTAGTAGTAGGTAATGGATCAACAAGCACTTCTCACACACCAACTACATATCCTCAGGCACTTTACTAGGTGTTGGAGATAAAAAGACAAAAACTAAACATTTCTTTTCCTCACAGGTTGTGGTTTGTCCTTCGGTCTTGAGGAGGACCATGACATCATAAGATGATGCCATGACTTGCAAGTGGATTGGATTTAAGTGAGGGAGTCTGTACAAAGTCACCAGCCTCACTTTCTCCTCTGGAGCTATCTGGGTGCAATGGCCAGTATAGATCAGGACAACTGGAAATGGCCCCTCCTGCCCTCAAAGAATTTGCATTCTATCAGGGGAGACAATATAAATTAAGATAGTAACAAAATAAATACAAAGCAATTTTTTAGAAGGAAGGCATTAGCAACTAGAGAAATCAGGAAAGGCTTCCTCTTGTAGAAGGTGGGGTGGGGCATTTGAACTTAATTTTGCAATAGACTTGGATCCTAAGAGATAAAACTGAGAAAGGCGCCCATGCCAGGCATGAAGGAGGGCCAATGCAAAAACATAGACAGAAGGAAACCAAGTGCCCTCTCTGAAGAACAATTTGATAAAATAGGTTGGTAGCCAACTGAGGGTTTTGAACGACACATAAGAAGCTTAAATTTTATGCTATTGGTTGGCACTAAGAAGCCAGGTGAAAACAGTTAGGAACATACTTTGAAAAGTTAAAAAAAAAACAGTGCATAAATTTAAGTTGCTAGTAGTACCATTGTCAAGGGGGATGGGGAAGAAGAAAGAAAAGGTTAATTCAGGTAAGAAACACATTTAGGTAGTAATGCATTCTCTTCTCCCTCTTTCAGAAGAGTTAATGACAGTGGAGTCTGCCAATTTAAAACAGAAATGTTTAAAAACAAAAGAATCCAATTTACACAGCCTACTTTAATAGTTAGCTAGTTTTATCAACAAAAGAGAAAAGACTATTGTCTCAACCTTCTCTCTGTTGTTTTTTTTCTTCCTTCCCCTACAGGAATAGAATGAGGATATTAAAAGAAATGTTAATGGGGCAAACCCTGAAGTTTTCACTAATGTCTTAAATAGGCTTTTATAGAATAGCAATTAAGTGAAATATAAAATATACAATATAGTCAGAAGAGTATCAATAATGAAATACTCCATTTGTGGGCTTTCAGTTACCTAGTATTGAACATTCATGTTTTTGCTTCTACTACCAGAGCTGATGAGTTCTAAAAAGATGTTTAGATATATTATGGTCCAGACCTGTGATTTTATTAGCCTAGGGATCTTTCCTTGAGCAATCTCTGTCTACTTAAAGTTATTCTGATACTTATAGTCTGAGAGAGTTACCTAGGGCTTTTGTTCAGTTATTTCAGTAGTGCTGACACTTCATGAGCCCATTTGGGATTTTCTTTGCAAAGATACTAGAGTGGTTTGCCATTTCTTTCTCCAGCTCATTTTACAGATGAGGAAACTGAGGCAAACAAATTTGGGGGACTTGTCCAGGGTCACACAACTAGTGTCTGAGACTGGATTTGAACTCATGAAGGTGAGTCTTTCTGACTCCACGCCCAGCACTCTATCCACTATGCCACCTAGCTGACCTCTTTTGTCACTTTTCCAGGGTCACATAACCAATAAGTGACAGGCATGGAAACCAAGTCTATTTACTTCACAGGGTTGCTTGAGGACAACACTTAGTAAATGTTATAGGACTATATAAATGAACGAAGTTGACTCAAAGATAGCTAGTCCAGATAACTAAGCCTAGATAATTCTAAGCCTCAAGGCCAGTCTCATACCCAATGGCTATATGATATTTTCTCTATGTTTATATTTGTAAGGTATATATGTAAGGTATATATGTATATACCTAAATATATGCATGGAAATACACACACATATATAGTGCATGTAAACAAACCCCTCACATGCATACATACATGATATATATGTGTACATACCTCTGCATGTGTATATCTAAATATATTTATACTTACATATATACACACAGGTGTATGTATGTGTGTGTGCATGTATGAAAACAAGCATTTATTAAGCACTTACTGCATTGCAGGTACTGACTAAGCGGGCAGTGAAAGCTAGAAAAACAAATAAAATTATCTTTATCTTCGAGAAGCTTACATTTTAACAGGAAACAGGACATGAAAATATATAAGTATATACAGAACACATAGAAAAGAAATATAAGGTAGTTGGGGAAGGGAGGACTCTAGGAGTTGGGGAATTAAGAAAAACTGAATATGGAAGATGATGTTTGAGCTGAATCTTGATGGAAAGCAGGAATTCCAAGTGACAAGGGTGAGGAAGAAGGGCGGCAGCCAGTGCAAAGGTGCAGATGTAGGAGATTGAATATTGTGGATTTCGAAGAAGTAGTTCTGGCTGATCCACAGATTATGTGGAGGGCGATAATGTGATTAAGACTAAAAATATAGGAAGGGGTAGGTTGTAAGAAATTTAAAAGCCAAAAAGGGGTTTATATTTGATCCTAGAGATAATAGAAAGTAATGGGACTTTATTAGCCTTTCTCCTTGACAAAGTTAACCCTTCTTCATGTATCCTTCCTCCCATACTGCATAGGGTAGAGTAAGTGGTTGAAGTAAAGGAGTTGTGAAGTGAGAAAGAGGTGAAAAGAGAGGATTCACCAGGAAAGGTCTTGATCATCTTGGTAAAGCAGAAGGGAAGAGCTTTAGTGAAAAGGGTAGGAGAGAGATGTGAAGTGGACCTTGAGGAGAGATAAATTTACTCCAAATATACAATAATGAGGTGATTTGGTTACACATTTAGGTTTCTACTATGCATGTCAATGAAATTTAGGACTAGAGAAGATAAGGTCATCCATATACGATATCTGAAATGAAATTTAGGGAATTAACTTTAAACCTTTTCCCCACATAAACCATTAGGAAGAATTGTTGCTAATGTAATTGGAAGTAACCAATTGAACTCACCTGGTATGATCTCCCTACAATACAGATCATGAAGCATATCTAAAGGTGAGTTCAGCTCCCTTGGCCATGCCTAGGGATGCATATGGAAGGATTTGGCACTGAATTATTTATGCCACTACTTATGCTGCATTAAAAGCCTCCCTCTCCTTAAAGAAATAGACAACTTCCATTTTTGTCCTCTTCTTCCTTAGAAGGTTGGGATCTCAACACCCCAGCTGCCACTTTTTGCTTTGTGTTTCTTTCCTGAGCACATGGGATTGATTAAACAGTGATCCTGAAGTGGTCATCTCCATTCTAGGAAGCAACCTTATGCACTCAAGTGTCAGACACTCCTGGGTCCCCCAAGTCAATGCATGTTACACTCTAAGAGGTTCTCCTTTATCTTACTAACTCGATTTCCTAAAAGACATGGACCTTGAAAAAGATATCTGAACAATGTAGAGACTGGGTGAAGGTGAAATGTCAATTTAGTTTGTCTACAAATGATTTATAGGTTACTGTATCATGAATTTAAATCTTTGTCAATGCATACTTTTGAGTGTTTTGTGCATTAAGCATTTATTTTGAATGGAGGAAATGAATAGCTGTCTTATAACTGATGTATACTGGCCATTTGAGTACCTTTATAGACTCTTTTTGGGAGACCCTAGACATAAGCCAAAACTAAGCTACTCTGGGGTTCCAGGATAGGAGAATAAAGAGGCAGAGAATATGAGAAAGAATCTGACTCCTTTCTTAAAAGGCTAGGATCCCATAGGTCCCACTAAACACAGCTGACATGAGCCCAGAACCAGGGATCTCTTGATGATAGAGGAAGAATGTCCCACCCTCCATTGGCCCATCAGGTCAATCTGTTGTTACACTAACAAATAACAAATCAAACAAGTTTCTGTGGAAGTTTTTCTATTGGTCTTTTCCCAACTCCTGGTGGAAATACAAAATAAGTTTGCAAAATATCAATACAATAACAAGGAAGAAGGGAGATATGAGAAGATGAAATGAGAGAGAGATGGGGGCGGCGGGAATGAGAGAGAAAGAATGAGAACCAGCCCCTGAATAATCAAAAGAAGCTTGTATTAAAATCCAGCAGCCCTGGCTGACTAGTTACATTCTGTTTAGAGTCCTAGAATGTTAGAATTAGAAGGAACTTTAGATATAATCTAGACCAGTTCCTTCATTTTACAGAAGACACTGAGGTTTGGGTAGATGAAATGAAAGGCCAAAAGTCACTGAGCTAGCTACTGGTACAGACAGTAATAAAGCCCAGATCTTTTGACTACCGTTCCACTGCTTCTTCAAATACATTTCAAATCTCTGACCCTGATGCTGGAGGAGTCTGTCTGGATCGCAAGGGAGCACATATTTCTAGAGAGGAATAAGAATAGCTGAACAATGTTTATGTCTGTTTCCTAGCACGAGCCATGGTATTTAAACATTTTCACCGTATTATTAAGAAAATATGGATATACCATTTCAGGTTTGGCTTTAAATGCTCGTTAGGAGAACCTTGCTAATAGGCCCTCACAGCAAAGTTATCATCAGAACAAATGAAGAAGACTCCCATCATGCTGCCAGGGAAATGGAGAACAAGTCATCATTACATATGAAGGCCATTGGGAAGGGGGAAGGAAGGCATCTCTGAAATAGGGCTTCTGCCTCCTAACACTGGAAAACGATTGAAAAACAAAGGTAGAAAGGTAGAAATTTTTTTTTCTTTATCTCTTTTTCTTAGTTCTAATCCCTCTGCAAAAGAAATTTACTAGGGTTGAGCTATAGTTCCAAAACTGAGGACTCCTCTCCGGTGAAAAGCTTCTTGCTTCAGTCAACACACAAGGAGAGAGATAGAAGGCCTACGTTATGTTCCTGCTTCTTCCCAGCTTGCTTTTAGTTGTGAGATGGAAGTACAACCACCCTGTCCTTCTATTTCTCTACTAGAAAATTATAAATAATTCTCAAAGTTGATATATGAAATATGCAAGCTAACGCCTCCTCCAAACTTCCAGCTCCACTAGATGTGATAGCTTCTCCAAAATATCATCCTTCCTCTCTTCCTACATCAAGGACAAATAAATTCTTTCCTAAAACTTCAGACTTTCCCTTTTTTGTTTATGATAGCTCAACCTTTAGAATCATTAGATTTGAAAGGAACCTTAGACATCAGTTCATTCAACTGCCTCATTTTATATATGAGGAAAGTGAGGATCAGGGAACTCTGATCTAATAATCAGAAAACCAAAACATTCTTTGGAGGTTCTATGAACAGTCACCTCTTTCTACCAACACCAAGACAATACGAACAAACTATAGTAGGAAGTCTTTAGGTTGGACTTTAGGAAGAAGAGCAATCAAAAAAGTTGACAGATGCTAAATACCATATTTCCCCATGTATAAGACGCACCTTAATTTTGGGGCCCGAAATTTGAAAAAAAAATGTAGTACATAAAGTTATTGAACTCAAGTTTTATTCATCATAAAATTCATACAATAATACAATGAAATTCAAGGACCTTCTGCTCATAGCTTTCAGGCATCTTTTGGTCGACTGATGCATGTACACATGCTTAGTCCATTCCGTTTCATGAAACTGAAGCACCAATTGTATCCTCCTTTGCAATCAGTAACTTCTTTTTCATTGGCAATTCTTCTTGCCTCATGCTGAACTATCTTTGTGGACAAGGAATTCCAATTGCCCTTTGCTCTTCAATCCATGTCTTTGATTCCCTCTCTAAATCAGGCCATTTTGCTGACTTGCCTCTCATCGCCTTCTTCGGCCCTGGAGGTGTCAGTAGGGTTTCTTCCTTACGTAGCCAGTCTCTGATTGTTTTCTTAGTTGGAGGAGGACCAAACACATTCAGCAGCACAACTTCCATTCACTTTTGCAAACTGGATCACTTTTAACTCGAATTCGGCACTGTATGAAAATCTTTTCTCAGCCATTACTGGGCAGAACATGGCAAAACGTAACCTAATATACTGGCAACAAATGTGAAACAGTGAGCGCAAAGACAACAAGTGCAAAAAAGTGGGAAATGCAAGTCAAAAAATCTACAACCACTGTATAAAACCTACCCAGTTTTTATACCCCAAATTTTTTGAAAAAGGGTGTGTCTTATACATGGGGAAATATGGTACCTTGCCCAGGAATGTGATGTTGGCCCCACTCTGGAATTTAAAAAAATATCATAGATCATAGACTGGCAGAGGGTATGAAAATCCTTAGAGATCATCGAGTTCGATATCCACATTTTACAGATGAGAAAACACACTAAGAAAGGGGACACAGCTTGCTTTTTTTTCCTCTTTTTTTTAAGGGGGGAAGGCACGGCAATTGGGGTTAAGTGACTTGCCCAAGGTCACACAGCTAGTAAGTGTGTCAAGTGTCTGAGGTCAGATTTGAACTCAGGTCCTCCTGACTCCAAGGCCAGTGCTCACTGCATCACCTAGATGCCCCATCATGGCTTGCTTTTTGGTACCTTTGGTACCATGGTTCATGTATAGCTGTGCGAAGGTTCAGGAAGAACTAAACAGTTATCCCTTCCACATCACAGGTATTAGGGGCACAGTGACCCTTATGATCTGAAAAATCCATATAAAATTTCCTCCATTTGTGCCAGAGAAGAAGTCTGAATTTTTTTTCTTTTTCTTTTGTGGGAGATTTACAGTTCCTTACTGTAAAATTTGGGTTAAGTATTTGGTTATAGGTTCTGTGTTGTCTGCTGGCCTTTATGCATTGTCTGTGGCTTCTACAAAACTCCCCAAAAAACTCCCATTTAATTTCTTATGCCAACCTGCACTATATCAAAACTGCGAGGGGAAAAGTTGTGATGTGGAAGGAATAACTGTATAACCTCTTTGGAATTTAGACATATTACATCAAAAGATGACATAATTATTGCAATATAAATATAGAAAAGGGGTGGCTTATTTTCAGCTTCCTTACCTTTTCCTTCTGAGGTAGATATAACTCTTTATTCTTCCATTATTCCTTCATAGTCAGTGAGTCAGCTAGCATTTAAGTTCATTTATGGCCCAGACACTGTGCTACATCTTATATACATTATGCTAAGCCGCTATAGTATTTATCATGTATAACATATTACATATTGCATTTATTGTTATGTTTATTAAGCAGCTACTATTTGCCAGGCACTGTGGTAAGCTAAACTAATATGTGCATAATACATACGCACACCCATACCCACCCACACACACACACACACACATACACACATACACACAAATGTTACATAATATATATTTGTATTTTATTTTCTCCAGCAGCATTAAGTAACCTAATTTAGCCATGTTACTTGAAATCTCTTTCAAAAATTTTTTTTGTGTGTGGAAAATACAGAGTAAGCAACCCATTCAGCAAACAATAATTTATTATCGTGAATAATTAAACTCTGTTCCACTAAAATTGCAATTGTATATTTGTGCCTCTGGTGCTCTTTAAATTCTCTAGAGAATATAATCCTGTTGGAGAGGAAAAAATTTAACTTTGCAGTAGAAGCTTTTAAAATTATTTGACTAAAGCACACACATTACAGAAAAACAAATAGGTCTTTCTTGTTGTTTGGGGACAGGAAGATTTCTTAGCAACCACCATGCACATAGTGAATGTTAAATAAATGTGTTAAATTGAATGAAATACATTGCACATTCTTCTGTCAAATACTAAGAAAATACTCTAAGTAACATATGCAGTAATATTCCACTTAAATTTGGTAATTGTGTCTGAAGGAATGTACTATGAAAAAGTTGTTTAAAGCCCTTATCTCTAACCTAGAAAAATTTACCTCCGTGGGAGGAATGCGTAAATAACATGAAAATTAGCATTCTCATTCAGCCAAAAGGTACCTCCATTCTAGCATTTTCTCTCACACAATAGCACCATAAAAAAGGATGTACAAAGACATACTCCTTAATGTGAACACTTTCTTAAAACTTAACGGCTACAGACTGTGGCTCAAGATGAAACAAACAAAAAAAGATTAACTACTTAGTACAACAATAAGGAAATAATGGCTATATCTCGAATGTTGTGGAATTCTGGAGAGAGCCTTGGAATTGAATGACATTGTAAAAACAAATTTTAGAGCTGAGACCTTTGTTCAAATCTCAGCTCTAAAATTTACTGAGACTTTTCTATGGCTCGGCTTCCTCATCGATGTACAATGGAAATGATAATATTTATACAACTTACTTGACAGTGTTGTTTGAGGACATTTTATGAAAGTTGTAAATGTTATTTGCTATTACTCTGTATTTCTTCCTAGTTATCAAAACCTATTGTCAGGGTCTCAATAGAAAGGCAAATTTTATTAACAACCATATCTAAGAATGCTCTAAATCTCTAAGAATAAGATGATTGTAAGGCAAAACAACGGAGAAGTTTCCCAATACATCCATTAAATTGGTAAAGTTGACAAAAGTCAAGAACAGTCCCTTTTGGGGGGACTATGCTAAGACAGACATATTAAAGCACTGTTGGTAGAGCTGTCAATTGGTACAACCATTCTGGAAAGCAATTTGGAATAATGCAAATAAAATAACTAAAATTTCCATAACTAGATCTGGAGATTCTACTGGTGGGGATATACGACAAGGTGGGCATTGACAAAAAGAAAGTCTTCTCATACACAAAATATTTATAGCAGTACTTCCTGTGGTAGCAAAGAACTGGAAACAAAGTAGAAGCCTAAAGATTAGGGAATAATGACTAAACAAATTTTGGTACATAAGGGTAATGGAATATTATTGTGCTATAAGAAACAAGGAAGCGATGAGTAAAAAAAGCATGGGAAGGTTTACATGAACTGATTCAAACTGAAGTAAGCTAAGTCAGTAAAACAACTGACACTGTTATAAAAGTGTGTGTGTGTGTATATATATATATATACATATATATGTATATATATGAAATAAGTGAGACCTCAAAGAGGAGATATGAGAAAATACTTCTTGCTCGTTTGTATGAGTAGGGGCCCATAACAGTAGGGTAGAGAACATTACATATAAATTCAGATTTGTTTGATGAGTTCATTGGTTTTCATGATTTTTCCCCTCTTTTTTCCTGTTTAAAAAAGTTATTCATTAAAAGAGCTAGCCCTCTGAAGAAGAGGTGGGGTAGAGAGCTATAGGAGGAAATATGGGAGCATAAAAACTGAAGGTATCAATAAAAAATATTTTAAAGAATTTGTCTTATAGGCTGGGGACTTTTTAATTTGTGGGCCCCCATACCCTAAAACAATATACTGTAGACAGTAAATGCTCATAAAATGATTGTTAAACTGAATTGAGCTAATCTTCATGACATCCCAAAAGTACCTTCCAAAGAAAGCACATCACAGAATCGATGAAGAAGCTAAGCATGGTATCTTTTGGCTTCCATAGACCTTGAAGTGCTAAGTAATTAAGAATATTAATACTGATGAGGGGGAGATGGATAGAATGTCAACAGGCACAGATAGGGAAGAAATTTAAGGGGTCTGGAACAATGTGAGCAGTCATAAAAAAGCGAAAGTATGAAGGTATTTGGAGGAATAGTATATCATCATATTTGGTTGCACTGTAGAACATGTGAGGAGGAAGTAATATAACATAAGACTGGAAAGATGATTAGAGGCAGACTATGGAAAGCTTTGTGTGCCAGGCTAAAAAGTATGAAAACATGAGAAGAAAACTGGCAAGTATTACTAGACTAATAGAACATAGTACATCTTCATAGTCACACAATTATCTTTATTCAGTAGGCAGTTGTAAGTAGTAGAATGACATGGTGACTTGAGAGTGAGGGCAGAATACATAAAATTTGGGAAATTACTGAGTATATGGGATAAAGAAAAGAGTAAAAAATGGATATAAGTTTACAGAAGCATACGGGTTGGGAAACTGTAGTACCATTTACAGGGTAAAGAATGCAGGGAGAGCAGTGAGTAGGAAAAATGGTAAGTGCAGGTTTAAACATCTTAAATTTGAGGTGCTACTGAAAATCCAGGTTAAAATGCCAAGAAGATAGTTAGACATACTAGTCTAGAACTTAGGAGAAAGGTCAGGCTCAGAGAGAGAGAATTAGGAGTCATTCACATAGCAGTGAGGGGAAGTACAGTCTTGTGAATGAGTAGAGAACCAGCAATGAGCCAGGAAGGCTGAGATTCGAGTCCTCTCTGATTACCTATACTTTCTGTGTGACTCTAGGCAAGTCTTTTAATCTCTCAGCGATCTAGGCAGTTCTCTAAAATTTTAGGTTGCAGAGAAAGTGTTTTGGTAGAGGGAATTTCCTATTCCCAGGGTTCTCTATACCAAGGAGTCAGTCATAGGTCCAATTCCTATTCTATCCCAAAGTAGTAATGATAATTGGAGCCATGGGAGCAGATGAGATAACTATAGAAGACTGTTTAATGAGAAAGAGAAAAGATTACTTTTATGTGAGTCAGAGAAAAAAACCAACAAGGATTGGTTAAAGAAAGGTTAAAGGGTTGGTTAAAGAAATAGTAAAAAAAATCTGAAGAGTACAGTGTTATAAAAGCTAGTGGAGTAGAGATTTTGAAAGAGGAGGAAGAAAGATGAGGTCAAAAGTGACAAATATCACTGAAGAGTCCAGAAGGATGAGAATGCAGCAAGAAAGATAAGGCAACCTTTTAGAGAGGGAAATTTCACAACTGCCAGTCATAAGTCTGCAAAGGATTATTATCCTTGTTTCTGAAGCTGAGGAAACAGTTTTGGAGAGACTCAATGTTGCCCAGTAAGTAAAAGAATTAGGACTCAAACCTAGATCTCCTGACTCCAAATTCATTCTACTACTACTACTACTACTACTACTACTACTACTACTACTACTACTACTACTACTACTACTATTACTACTAATATTGCTGCTGCTGCTACTACTACTGCTACTACCACTACTTTTTATTCTCGTTCTCATTGTCATTATTGTTATTATTAATATTATTATTGTTATTCAGAGGCAGCTAGGTGACACAGTTGATAGAGTGCTAGGTCTGGAGTCAGGAAGGTTTAAGATTAAATTTAAGACCAAATCATACACTTACTAGTAATGTTTCCTTGGGTAAGCAGCTAAACCTCTATTTGCCTCAATTTCCTCATCTGTAAAATGAGAATAATAATAGTACCCACCTCATCAAATGAGATAATATTTATGAAATCCTTAACATAGTGCCTGGCATGTAGTAAGTATATAAATGCTAGCTATTAATAGCTATATTAATAATGGTTATTAATAGATGCAAACAATAGCTATGACTGGCTATTAACAATTGCCAATAATATTTAATGGCTATTATTAGCAATTAATAGTAGATATTGATAGCTATTATATTTATGTAATAGCTATTAATAAGGCTAATAATAACAACTAGCATTTATATAGTACCTTACAGTACACAAAGTGCTTTATAGAGTTATTTTCTTATTTGATCTTCACAAGAACCCTAGAAGGCAGATGCTATTATTATCCTCACTTTACACCAACCACAAATGTCACTTTCATGATTGACTTTCTTCCACTATACTGGATTTTTCTTTTACAATTCCACTTACTATGATAATTTTTTTTTTCTTCAAAGCATCAGACATCAGCCACTTATTAAGATGGGTTTGATCCTCATGACAATAAATGTGGTTTTTTTTCACTTTTCTCATATGTCAGTGGAGAAATATTGCCAGGCCTAACCTTTAGGAAAAAGCATGTGCCTTCCCACTGTATCTTCATTTTTGAATACATGGGAGCACAATGTTATTTATCTAATAAAAGCTCTCCAAAACAAGAGCTCATTGACATATAATATCTTGTTTATAAGTATATCCTTGGGCTTTAGACACTGCAGTTTTATTGCTGACAGTAAACCTTAGTCACGGTTGCAAAGCATTTGAAATGCCTCCTCTAATCATTATTTTATGTTCATAGCATACAAATTGTAGTTAATTCTGAAACTAAATTGACCTTCTCAAGTCAACTGGCACTGGGTCTATGAATTCATTTGAATTGCGTATATGTATGTATTTGTGTGTGCATGTGTGTACATGTGTGTGTATTCGATAGCCAATTCAACAAACATTAGGTACATATTATATATAAGGCAAAGGCTATAACATGCTGTAGTGGATAGAAGGTTGACAATGGAGTCAGAAAAATCTGGTTCTGACATATAATACCTGTGTGTTCATCAAGAAGTCACTTATGCTCCAGTTCTTCAGGTTCTTCTCTAAGGTTATAAACTACAAAAAGAACTGTATCAGCTGCACCCGTGTACCATATTTCTATATAGGAAGTTTCCTACGCTGACGGAATTACAGGTTCATAATGGAGGAAAAACGACAAAGCACAGAGTAGTAATCCATATAGGTATTAAACCAAGTTATTAGTAGTAGCAATTCAAATTCAGCTGGAATTATGTTTTACCAAGTACTCACTTCTAAAAATCATGAGAGGCAGGTTACACAAAAAGCATTGTTTCTGATTTACAGATGAGGTAACCTAATTGCAAAGAGATTAAATGATTTGCCTGTGATCACACACATAATGAAACAAGTCCAATTGATTCCAGTTCTAGCCCTCTTCCCATATCATACTGCTATCCATAATAACGTGAGCTGCTGCTGTTATTTTTATGCTCTACAAAATTCTACTCCAGCATAGCAAAGAGGTGACGCTTAGGTTCCTAAAGGCTATGATAATGGAAGCAATCTGTAGGAGGTACTACCAGGTTCATAAAGTTTCAAGTAAGGACTCAGCAATATATGCATGTGTGTGCATGCGTGTGTGTGTGTGTGTGTGTGTGTCTGTGTGTGTGTTTTCAAAGAACTTGGCTAACTACATTTGGAGAGGCTCATTACCAGGTTGGCCATGAGATGATTTCTGTTTGGCCACGGAAGGGCAATAATTTGAATTACTCAAAGGAATATTCACGTTGAAAAAAATCACAAATCCTTGAAATATCAAAGTATTGTTAACTAGTAGTTATAAGAATAATGAATAATAGCTCAAGGACTCTAAGGTCCCCTCCTTCTTTATAGCATTCTGTGATTTCATTCTATGATTCTTTAGCTACAGCCATTCTCCTTCGTGGATAGTTCAATAACCTCCAGAACTTTGAATCTAACAATAACAACAATTCTTCCTAGATTAAGTCCTCTTTTCTAGGTTTTTTGTTTTTGGAATGGACCTGTAATTTTATTGGTATTAGAAATTCCCCATGAAAAAATTACCTTTCAAAGTCTTCTGGAGGTGTCTGAGTTACCTGAAAGTTATGTGACTTCCCCAGGGTCATGAAGCTAGTATTATTCAGAGGCAGAATGACTTGAACCCAAGAAATCCTGACTTGGATGGGGCTCTCTATGCTTTGTACCTTGCTACCTCTCTCCAGGTGCAATCAGCTATTATTAATAATAACAATAGCAGGAGATGTGTGTGTGTGTATGTGTGTG
>JAQQSZ010006522.1:0-13569 GCA_028646595.1 Phalanger gymnotis
TCTCTCTCTCTCTCTCTTTCTCTCTGTTTCTTGTCTCTGTCTCTATGTCTGTATGTTTCTCCTCTCTGTCTGTCTGTCTCTCTCCCCCTCCCTCCCTCCCTCTCTCTATTTTCTCTTTATTTCTCTGTGTCTTGTCTCTCTGTCTCTCTCCCTCATCATTCCCTCCTGCTCCTTCTAGGACACTGCTCAGCAGTCAAATCCCCTTCTCTTACATACCTTCAGTCTATTTCTCTATGCTGATGCTTTCCCATCTGCCTACAAATGAGTTCAAGACTCTGCAATCCTTTAAAAAAAAGCCTTCCCTTGACTGTTCTAGCTCCTTGGACTGTGGTCTCTCCTCTCTCCTTTTCTCAGTGCTAGACTCCTTGTCAAAGGTGGCTCTACCCAAGGGTTCTATTTCTTCAGCCCCACTCCCTGCTCTCCCCTACATCCTTGGCCGTCTGGCTTCCACCTCCAAACCCAGCTCCCACGCCATAGAATCTGCTCTCTCGAAGGTCACCAACAACCCCCTAATCACCAAATCCCTCAGCCTTTTGAGGCTCCTCATCCTCTTTATCTTTTCACTGTCTTTGGATGCTGTCAGCACAACCCCCCATACTGTTTCCTCCCTCTGTTTTAGAAACACCGCAGTTTCTGGGTTCTCCTCCTGACTGCCCAAGCAGCCTTTCTCTGTATCCCTCAAATACAGGCATTCCCTAAGGCTTTGTCCTTGGGTCCTCTAGTCTCCTTTCCTCTCTCCTCTCCACCTTTCCCTTCCCATTCCCTCTCCTCTCTTCTAAGTTCTCTTTCTTCAGTTTCTCCCCTGAAAGGTAGAAGGAGAAGGATGAGGAGAGAGCCCAGGGGGAAGCCTATACAAAAACATGGAGGCTGGAGATAGAATATAGAGTACAAAGACCAGTACCATTTGTTCAGAACATAGGGAATTTGTGATGGGAGAAAATGTGGAGTTGTTTCAGAAAGACACAGTGAGGCCAGACTGGAGAATCTTTAAATGAGCAGGAGGGAGGACACTAACACTTCTTAAACCAGAAGGACAGCCACATGGTGAGCTCCAGGAGGGCAGGAGGGCAGCAGGGCCTGGGCCTTCGCTGGACTTTCTCCTCCCCACACCTGGAAGGCACATACTCAGCCTTTGGGCATTGGCTGCACAGCATGGGCCAGACAGTGTAAGATCTATGCTATTCATATGAGGGCCACTCATGACCTTCCCATCCCATCCCTCAAGTACTTCATTGTCCTTCAAATACTCCTTCTCTAAAGCATACACACACACACTTCTCACATACACTCATACATACACAATTACAAGTGCACACAATTACACTCATACACACATACATATATATACACAAATATACACACATAAATACCCACACATATACACACAATCACACCCACAAAGTTGCCACCTTCTCTCCTAGAGGGGCACATCACAGAACTCACCAGAGGGTCAACCAGAGGTGGTTCAGACCCATCCTGTTTTGCTTCCCAAACAGGCCTAGGCTAAGAAGTCACAAATCCTTCAGTTTCCCTCGCTCCCTCCTGAGACCAAACGCTTCTTGTGGAATACTAACTCCAACCACCATGTGTCTTTCTATCACACCCTCTGTGTTACATAATTGTGAAAAAAATCAGAACCCTATGGGAATGGATGACATGAAGCCTGTCAACCTGTGTGCTCCTGGGGTTGTCCCCAACATGATTTCATTTTGCCTACAGATGAGCCCCAATTGCAATACTTTCATCCAATTATGAAACAAAATTCTGAAATGCCCCCTCAGAGGCTTCTCCCCGCCCTCAACCTGGCACTCTCCCTTGCCTTGGAACAGCATAGAGTGGCTGCTGCCATGGGTTCTGGGATAATCCTCTGAGGATGCATTCTGAATACTATAGTTCATGACCCCCCACCAGGAGTAGCCTTGCCATGTACATTCAGCCAAGTAGAAACAATTAGCACTTTGAAAAAAACATTTATTAATATGCTATAATAAGAACAGGTGTTACCCAGTAACCTCCCCCTACCACCTCCACCATAAACCTGAAGTAGATTCTCCTACTAAGATACACGGGGAGAGTGAGCAAAAACTTAAATACAATGGCAAAGGTGTAGGGAATATGTCTGGCTGTGGTAAATCACAAATCCTTTTAGTGTAGGGACAAGAAGGCCTTTCTCCTTCCATGGAGTCCTTTTTCCTTCCATGGAGTCCTTTCTTGTTCCATGGAGTCCTTTCTCCTTCCATGGAGTCCTCCTGCTCCTCCCCCAGGTGTCCTCCAAAGCCCTGCCATGAGGATTGCTCATTTGGGCTCTCAGGGTCTGCTCTTTATAGTCAGCCTCTGCTGCCAGGAGAGCTATCTCATGAAGCTGTTGTCTACCTTAAGTGACATTTCTGTAGCCATATCTGCTTCTACTATGATGAGGGAGTCCCTGAGGGTTCCTCAGTTTGGGCCTTGGACTCTCTCAAACGGCTAGAGAAGGTGTCTCCTGGGCAAGTGGCTGCAAGGCCTAGATAGAGAGAGAAATGAAGACAGAAATCTCTGCTCTGATCTTCGACTGCTTCCCTCTCTCTGAGACTATTTAAAGCCCCTAAAGCACATGACTAATTTTCTTCCTTAAATTCCATTGTAGAAAGGTGTTCTCACATCATAAAGGGATTGGCCCATCTGGTCACCTTGCGACCACCTAGTTATCTATTCTTTGTTCTCTGTGGCTATGGCAAGTGGGGGCTATTGGAGAATCACCTTCCTTTTAAGTCCCTTTATCCACCTGTAGGATAACTGTCTTAATACTAAACTGAAAAGAATGTCAGGATGACAGTGTAACCTAGAATCATTTCTATCTGAGCTCTGTTGAATGTAAGGATGAGAAGAACAGAAAGATGACAACCACAACAACAACAGATGACAAATCTCTATCCTCTAGAAACAGACCTGAAATCTGCTTGAGGGTGTGACAAATAAACTGGGACCAGAACACCGTCACAGATTGAACTGTGACCCACCATCACTTGGATGAAGCATCAATCCATAAAAACCTAAGAACAACATTTTTAATGGAGTTCACTGTACCAAAGACCCCTCATTTCCATGCTGCTTGGTGGGGTGTGGAGTGGAGAGTGGGAATAACATTCAAAATATAGGGAAGAATCAAAATCACCTGGGAATAGGATGAGGTCCGATCTAATCCAATAAACATTTATTAAGCACCTACTATGTGCCAGGCACTGTGCTAAGCACTGAGGATGCAATTAATAAAAAGAAAGACAGTCCCTACCCCTCAAAGAGCTTATAATCTAATGGAGAGGGGAAAGACAATGCACAGAAGAGGGCAGGAAAGGGGGAAGCCAGAGGGTACCCATGCCCCTGGCAATTTGTTCTTTTGAGCTGAAACCAGGAAGAGCAGCAGATACAGAGTGGAACCAGCCAAATGACTAGTTTCTGCCCTCTATAACAGAAGGCATTGGGAGGAGTTTGGTACCCCACCCTGCAGCCCTCCAATCAGAGGGGAAAGGAAGCTGAGGAAAGTAGTGTCGATCAAGGCTTGCATTAGCAGCATAAAGATGAGGTTAGAGGCGATGAACTTAACCTGGGAATGGGGCATCTTAATCTCTGGAGTTGAATCCAGGCAGATTAGCAATGTGGTCCCCATTGTCTCTTCTGATTGAGTTGTCTCACAAGGATGCTTTCCATGAGCCTACCAAGCCTTAAATCCTAACATTTCTATTCTATTATGAAAAAAAGCCATTTTCTCCACCAGCAAAACAATCCACAGAATATTAAATATAAATGAATCATAGCAACTTGGTCAGGGACTATAATTATCCACACTCCATCAAAAAAGAATAATATTAATAGGAACATTATTAATAACTGGCATTTATCTGCATATCAGAGACCAATAAGCCCTTTATTTACCTCATCTTGATTGATCTATTAGCGACCCATGCATCTATTAATGTATACTGATAGAATCAATTTTTTGACCCTAAGTGTAAAAGTTTCCATTTATTCCTTTTAAATTTCATTTTATTTGATTCCGCCCAACATACAGGAATGGGGAACCTACATATAATAACAAAAAGATTTGTTTTCTGAAGTTTGGATTCAGTCAAAGGGCTACACTTGAGGACCTAGAGGGCCACATGTGGCCTTGAGGCCACAGATTCCCCATTCCTGTATCTAGCATATTGAAATTTCCTTTGGGGTCTGGACTGTGTCATCCCAAGTGATAGCCCTCCATCCCAGCTATCTAGGTCCATAGATGCAATGCCTTCATCTGCATCTTTGATAAAGATATTGTCCATCACAGGAACAGGGACAGATCCCTGAGGCATTTCTTTGGAGACCTCCCTCCACATTGCCCTTGGTCCATCATTCCAGACTCTTTGGACCGAGCTCCTGTCCCTTGGTAGATGCCACCACCAAGGCCAATGTGTCTTCTTGCTGACTCAGCTCCTCAACTCTATCTTAATTAACACAAGGAGGTGCCTCGTTCTTCTGTGTGGCAGAAACAGATGCTATTTACAAGGAGCAGATGGGAAGCCCACATTCAGAGTGGTTAATAAATCCATGCCTGAAAGTCTCCACATTCTAAAATAACCCTGGTTCAGTCTGAGCAATGCTGAAAAGAGCCCACCCTTTGCTGAAGGCACCATGATTTCCATCCATTCAGTTAACCCCCTGATCATTAAGTTCTCTGTCCACTGGGCTCAGCTAATGAGGGAAGGCTTCATGAAGGCAGGGGCCAAGAGGGCATCTCATCCAGCCCCTTCAAGAACCAGGAATCCCCTCTTCGTGTAGGTCATAGATCCTGAGATCTATGGAGATGTACCTTAGAAATCATTGAGTCGGTGTAGATCATAGATTCTGAGATCTATGGAGATGTACCTTAGAAATCATTGAGTCCAACACCTTTATTTTACAGATGGGGAGACTAGATAAGGCTTAGAGAGGGAAAGTGGCCTTCCAACAAGCACAGAAGTAGTGAGGTCAGAGAGCTCACTACCTCTCAAAGTATCTGGGACATTTTTGGACAACTCTACTGGTCACTTCTTGAGAGAGGTCTTGGAGGACAGCAAGGCAGAGAAGGGAGGTCATTCCATGTAAGAGGCTCAGCAGCAGCAAAGGGGCAGACATAGCTGAGCATGGCATTGTGTGATGGCAGCAAAGTGACCTCCCCAGGGTCACACAGCCAGGACGTGTCAGAGGGGGGCCTTGAGCGCAGGTGTTGACTCCCAGGCCAACTCTTTCTCCACTTCGCCACACTGATCCTCGCGGCAGTCCTCCCTACCACTACCCCCACCATCAGCTGCTTCTCTAGCCCCTCATCTAGCAATTGACAGTTTACAAAGTGATTTACAAACTTGGTCTCGTTGGATCCGCCCCCGGTTCGCCCGGCATTGCATCTATCGACCCCCCCCCCCCGATTCGCCGCCTCAGTTTCCCCTTCTGTCAATATGAAAGAGCTCAATCAGACTAGCTAACGAGATCCCTTCTCACTCCAGCGTTCTCTGGGGCGCTTCGATCTTCTGCTCCCGTGATGCCCATTTTTCTCTTTTTCTCGGCAGTAACTACACAGCCTTGCTGGGCGTCTGGATCTACGGCTTCTTCGTGGTCATTTTGCTCGTGTTGGACCTTTTGTATTATTCGGCCATGAACTACAATATCTGCCGGGTTTACCTGGCGCGATGGGGGATCCAGGGCGCGTGGATGAAGCAGGGCCCCAGCCGCTGGAGTAAGCCGGCTCAGGGTGCGAATCCAGCTCAGCCTCCTTCCCCGGAGCCGGCGCCCCCAGCCCCTGCTGCCTCTGCCTCTGCGGCGCCCCCCTCCCAGGCAACACAGACTCTCAGAGGAGACACGCTAAGCCCGCCGCCGCTGATGTCCTTCCCGAGCTCCTCTGCCTGGTAAGTGTGCAAAAGACCGTGACATTGCAGCTGCTCTTCGGGGAGGGGTGAACCCTAATGCGGGACCGGGTCCCCTTTCACAGACTGGTGTGGGCCGGGAGGGAGGAGTCGCCCCCCGGGATCCTTCTCCGCCTTGGTCAGGACGGGCACAAGCGCCTGCATTCTCCCATTTAGGATCGTAGAGTTACAGACCAAAGGGACCTTCCAGATCATGGGGGCCAACCCCCTCATTGGCAGAGGGGGAAACTGAGGCACAGAAAGAAGTAACTTACCCAAGATCATACAGGAACTAAATTACAGAGAAGAATTTGTAACCTAGTTCTTCGAAGCCAAATCCAGCCCTCTTTCATTTCTGGCATATTTTGCGTTTTATAAAGCAGCGATTTCATGGGAGAGGTAATAATAAAAAAATTAATTATACTAGCAAGAACAATAATAGCGGACGTTAATATAGTGTTTTAATGTCTTTGAAACACTTCACTTAGGATCTCATTTAACACTCGTACTGGCGCTGGAGGTAGGTATGACAGCTGTTGTGCCCATTTTACAGACAAGGAAACTGAGACACAAAAAAAGATTAAGTGATTTGCCCAGGGTCACATAGCTAGTAACACTCAATGGCAGGATTTGAAACCAGGTCTTCTGGACCCGAGGCCAATCCCACATGTGCTATGCCATCCTGTAGGTGGACACCCCACGTTATGCTACCTCTCAGAAGGACTGGCCTCACGTCCCAATAATGATGATTAATAATGAGAATAATATTCCCAGCTGCCATTTTTCTAACGTTTTTGGGGCCACTGTGAGGGCTGTAGTACAGAGATGATTGCTTCATTTTAGAGATGGCAACACCACACAAGCATGTGACCAAAATCTCCCAGAGAGTCACCCCAGACCTGGGGCTCAATCCTGGATCTCCTGACTTCAGACCCAGTGATCTACCCACTGAGCCTCACCGCCTCCACAAGCTAGTGTTAGAATGTCCACGATGACTTCTTTCTTGAGGTCATTTACCTTTAGTGAACTTGGTCTTGGGTACATTCACCCAAACTCTTCTTAAAATAGGTGGAATGTCTAAATGCCTATTTCTAAGGCCCCTCCCAGCTCTGACATCCCATGTTCTAAAGTTCCCTTCTAGTTCTGATATTTCCTGTTCTAAGGCTCCTCTCAGATCTAATATTCCATGTTCTACATCCCCTCTCACCTTGGAGAATCCAGAATAAATGGAACCAGAGACACTAAGCCATAAATAAGGATTCCTGCAGGCCATATATTGACTTAGTTTTAAAATGTAATATTGTCGAGGGGGAGAAAAAACCCAGGGATGCAGGGATTCCAAACCAAAGTTCCCAGGGTAAGGCTGCCTGGAACGAATTCACAAGGAGGCGAAGATTAATTACACTTTTTCAGTGGGCAAGAGTTCTTAGGGAACCTGCAACCATAGAGGGGAGCAGGGGGAGTTTTATAGAAGCTAATAGGGGATTAAAGGGGAGGACTTGTCAGTTAGGTGTTTAGGGTGGGATTAGGAAATGGTTAGTTCTTAAAGGAACATGCACATTTAGTATCTATTGTGCAGGTGTATTACCCAGAGTTCTCTAGGAAATAGCCCACAAGGGGGTTACTGGGGGTGTGGTCTTTACTGTGAAACGTCACTAAATTCACTGTCGGTTGGGGCTAAAGGGGAATAGTTTCTCATCTAGTGTTTTGTTAGACAAAATACTGTGTCTGGGATACATGTTAGAAAGGTCAGTGAATAGTAAATATGTTTATGACTCAGTGTACAGTCAGTTATCAGCATCCAGAAATCAATCTATAGGTGCCCATAGCTGCTTATGAAGGAAGCAGCAGAGAGGGAGCCCTTTAGCTAGAGAGAGACAGGCTGAGAGAGAATGTGTTTTGAGAACTAGATGTGTTTATGAGAACTGGATATGTTTTGGAATTGGGGTTCAGGCACAGGCACCCAAGCAGAGGGTGTTAGAATTTAGGGTCCAAGCACAAGCACCTCATCAATATTATCTATGTTTTATTGTATTTTTATTTCATTAAATATTCCCCAATTATATTTTAATCTGATTGGGGCCACACTCAGGAAGGGGGGTATGTCTGACGCCTCTTGTCTAGAACGTCAAACGATAGCATTCCAGAATTCATGCCAAATATTTTTAGAATCTTTTCTAATGTTTCTGCATCATTCATAATCCCTAATGGAAATGACAGTAGCTTGTCTCTTTCTAGCATCTTAAGATTTGTTTACTAACCCCTTTGCTCAAAACGAATCTGTGAAATGGGTTGTACAGTGCTCATTGACCCTGTTTTGTAGGTGAGCAAACAGAGATCAGAGAGGGCCGGTGGCTTGCCTTGGGTCCCAGGGCGGGATTCAAGGACCAGGCTCCTGATTTCAGATCCAGGGCTCTTCCCAGTCACTCTATATCCCCTTCCAGTGTGTAGAGGGACTTCAGGCCTAAGTTGCATCATGAAAAGATCACTGTCTCAGAAGATCTGTGTTTAAATTCTGGCACTAATACTAACCAATATATTTGTGTTCATTCCT
This sequence comes from Phalanger gymnotis, assembly GCA_028646595.1. Lineage (NCBI taxonomy): Eukaryota > Metazoa > Chordata > Mammalia > Diprotodontia > Phalangeridae > Phalanger > Phalanger gymnotis. The sequence goes on from JAQQSZ010006522.1 coordinate 8,452, forward strand.
ATTGAGATCATAAAGCTTCTTGAGGGCCTGATGCTGACCACTGGGCACAGCTCATTGTGCACACTTAATAAATGCTGAATGTTTACATCGAAGCGTCTCTTAGAGGCAGAGTAGTGGAGGGGAAGGGACCCTGGAAGGAGGATGGGAGCCTCTGAGCTCATATCCGCCATCTGCCAGTTAAGGTAGGAATGATAAAAAAATATAGGTAACCGTAAGAGGTGAGCTCTCTAGCAGGGTATGGCTTACAGAGCTGTGCCCTTCCTGAGTGATGTGTATGACCCAGCTGTGTGACTCCAGGCAAGGTGTTTCCACTCTGGGGAACATAGCTTTTTCATCTGAAAAATCAGTTAATCATTTAGTATTCATTAAGCACCTACTATGTGCCAGACACTGTGCTAATCCCTGGGAATACAAAAAGAGGCAAGAGATAGTCCCTGCCCTCAAGGAATTTATAATCTAATGGGGGAGATATATGCAAAGCAACCCAAATCTAGGATAAATGGGAAGTAATTAACAAACAGAAAACACTCAAATTAAGAAGAATTGGAGAAGGCTTCCTGGAGAGGATGAGAAAATGATGGGTTGGTCTAGTCCAGGGGTGGAGAACCTCTGGCCTCGAGGCCCCACGAGGCCCTCTAGGACCCCAAGTGAGGAGGACCACAGGGGGCCTCAAGGCCAAAGTTTCTCCACCCCCTAGCTAGACTCTAGTCACTAAAGGGTCCTTGAGGCCCCTTCCAGCTCCTGTGATAAGGTCTCACAGCTAGTAAGGGGCAGGGGCAGGCTCCATAGCAAGGCCCCAAGACTCCAAATGCAGCCCCTCTTCCGATTCCTTTTGCCAGCTCCCTTCCAGCCAGCTTATTGGAGGGAAGCTAAGTGACATCTGCCCCTTCTCCAGGAGAAACCAAGAAAAGCAACAGGGCTGCCATTTGTCACAAATCCTCTGTAATCAGGGTGACGGAGAGGTGTGTGTGTGTGTGTGTGTGTGTGTGTGTGTGTGTGTGTGTTTGTGTGTGGTGGGAGGGTGATACAATGTCAGGCCCTGGGATGGAGTGGAGGAGGCGGGAAGTATGTGAGCCAGATTGCTTTGTTTATAAGTCACAACTTAAAAGCAGTAGAGTTGAAGCGGCTCGGGGGCCCCCAGCCTCCAGCTGATTGATTCCCCCTGGCAGGGGAGGGGTCCCCAGGCATGTGCCACATAAGTCCCAACCGCAGCAGCAGCTCTGTTTCCATTCTCCAATGCAGGAGGGAAATGCCAAATTACATTACAATGTAGATGGCAGCAGCCTGGCATATCTGATTCCCCGGTAACCAAGTTAAGTAACATTCTTGGGGAAAATGAAAGCAAATATAATTGGGGGAAAATGCTGGCTGGCTGCACTTCATCCAGAGGAGACTTCGTCGGGCTTTTTTTCTTTGTCATCGTTTAATATGTAATGAAGCCAGACAACAAACGTCTTCCTGAAACCCCCCTGGCTCATTTCCCGTCCAGTGTTGACGTTCCCTTGTGCTCTCCCATTAAGGTCCTTTGGGAAGACATCGATCACTCAGCCCTCTGGGCTGCTAAGCTTAGAAATGTGATGAGCCCTACACTGAAGGCTTTCTTCTTTCATTACTTTTATTATTTGACTTTTTCACTCAATAACTTTACTCTGGCTTAAAAAAAAAAGATAAACTCACTTTGGAGTGAATCAAAACCAATTGGAGTTTAAGTAAATTTCCATGTCGGGGCAGGTGGGGGAGGGGAATCAGTGGGGCTCTGCAAGGCTACCCTCCCCTTCTTAGACTTCTGATATTCTTCCCAGCCCCATCATGGGTGGGGCCAGGACCAGGGCCTGCCCAGGGCTGGGAATAGCGGCGTCTTGAGGTTAAGTCTGAGACTTTGCAGGACAGAGAAGACCAAAGCCATCACCCTCAGACCCTCGCTGTGGGTTTCACATGGTGGAAAGAGAAGACCTGGGCTCCATTCCAAACAGTTTCTCTTCCCTTGCTGTAGGTACTCTAGGGCTCAGTCTCCTTCTGTAAAACTGGAGGATTAGACTGATGACCTTGGTGTAGTCCCTTACATCTACCGTTCTAAAACTTTCCTCCCCTCTGAGCCCCAGTTTATCTGTGAATTAAGGGATTTGTACAAGAAGACCTATAAATAAGGTCCCTCTCACCTCTGAGAGTCATTCTGTGGCTCTAGGCAGGAGACCACCATGCTGGACCACAGTACCAGTGTCCAGAGGCATAATGGTCAGAGTTAGGAGCTGAGGTCCACAGGCAGGCAGAAGCAACTTTGTCTGGGCTGGGCCCCGACTGTCAGACAGACCAAGAGAATGAGGCAGGATTGAGTTAACAAAGAACTGGAAATAATTTGCCATGCCCAGAATCTGTATGTCTGTTGTCGAGACCAGTCCTGTCTTCCTAATTCTCCGCAATAACTGTGTTTCAGTATGACCGGTTTCCTTTTTAATCCTGTGTTTTGCTTTGTGCATTCAAGCCATCATTCTGAGAAGGGCTCCATAGGCTTGCCCAGAAGGGTGAGTTGGTCATGACACCACAAAGGTCAGGGTTCGATAATCTAGCCCAGCCCCTTTGATTTACAGATGGATGAAACCAAAGCCCCACAGCCAGACCTAGAACCCAGATTCCTATTTCCCAGTCTGGTGCTCCCTTCCTTAAGCCCTACAACTGTCCTAAATTCTTTCACGATTACTTCACTAGAGAACCTTTGCGCTGGCATCCTCTGAGCCAGCCCCACATCACCCCAACACTGCTAGGCTGGGATTTCATAGGTTCCACCTGTGTTGGCTGGGGATTTCTCAGATCCTCTTGGACTGTCTGTAGGTTCCCAGATGTCTCAGCCATAAATGAACACCCAACAATAGTGCTACCCAGTCTTCTGCTTGGTCCCCGTCCTTGCCTAGGAGGATTGTGGTGAAATTCCCTGGGATTGCATGGTGGGGCTGTACTTTAGTGGTATCTCTGTCAGGCCTCTGGTGTCTCACAGACAACTGGAAAGACCTGGGAGGGAGTCCAAGGGGCCTCAAATGTGAGACAACAAAGGTGGCCTAAAAAGCTGATGTGACCTGGAGCTGCATTAAAACATCTAGTGTCGGGGCATCTAGGTGGTGCAGTGAGTAGAGCACCAGCTCTGGAGTCAGGAGTACCTGGGTTTAAATCTGGCCTCAAACACTTGACACACTTACTAGCTGCGTGACCTTGGGCAAGTCACTTAACCCCAATTGCCCTGCCTTCCCCCTCCAAAAAAAAAGAATGAAAAAAAAATCTAGTGTCCAAGTAGAGGAGGTAATTGTCCCAAGGTATGCTGCCCTGGTTAGAATATCGTGTCCAGTCCTGGGCACTGCATTGTACAAGCTGAATGAGCTGAGGAGGCTGAGTAGAATGTGAGGAAGAAAGAGTAGGGGGAAAGGATGAGAAGCCATGACTTAAAGGGATTGCTAGAAAGAACTAGGGATACTCAGCCTGTAGAAGAGGCAACTTAGAACAGGGGTCCATCACCTTCTTATGTCCTGGCCCCCTTAGGCGGTCAGCCCAGTGACTGACTTAATACTACTACACAAAGATTTATGAAGTAGCCACTGACTAAGTTCTTATTTTGTAATATTGTCTCCCCTGGCTAGATTGTAAGCTTCTCATGGGCAGGGACTGTTTTAATTTGCTCTCCGTATCCCCAGCACATAGTAGGAGCTTAATCAATGCTGGCTGATTGGTTAGTAGAATGGTTGATTGATTGAAAGCTATTGGAGGTGTTTGGGCTTGCTGGGGTCATCTCTCAGGAGCAGTTCTAGATCCATGAGCAGGTGATGTGATGTAGATGGCCGGTCCTTCCCAGAATGCTCTGTAAACAGATACACCCCTGGGCCTCTTTCCTTCCAGCTCAGCAAACTACATTTGAGCCTTCCTTCTCTCCCAACCCTGAAGGCTCCTCTACAGCTAATGTGGCTTAGAGGGGTTTTCTTTTTCATCTTTTCATCTGAATAGCCTGCTGTTTTCCAACAAACTTGTATTCAAACCAGCCTTATTAAACACGCACACATTCACTCCTCTTTCAGAGAAATGCAGACAAAGCAATTTCTAAATGATGAAAGGAAACAGGTTTTCAATGGGGAGATTAAAACTTAGTTTCGGCAATGTCTGGAGGGACTGGGAGGGGAAACAGCACAGTCTCTTCTTCATCCTCAAAGTGACTTCTCCCATTGCTAGTGGCTCCCATTCCTCAAGGCCTGTGAGATTAACAATCAGGGAGACACACTGGCCCTGGAGTGGGGGCCTGGGTTCTGATCCTGCCTCTGATGCTTACTGCCCATGTGTCCTTGAACGAGCCTGTCATAACCTTGGGCTCGGTTCCCGCCTGCATAAAACAGATCTCGTGGCTTCTGAGGTCCCTTCCAGTGCAAGCCGGGTGATCCCATTTCTCACAACAGCTTGGAACACAGGGAATACAAGCATGGCAGATTTGGATGAACATTTTTTTGGGCCTCAAGAGGCCTATCTCAAAGCCCAACATATGAGGATAGTGTATTCCTATTTTCCAAATAAAGAAATTAAGTCCAAGGGCAGTAGAGTGAGGCTCTCTTCTCAATTAAAAACAAACAAGGCCCCCTCCCAACAGATGCTTACTGTGTGAAAAGCCTGTTTGAAAGTGGGAACAGGAGCCAAAATGGCGGCTGGAAAGCAGGGACTAGTGTGAGCTCCCCGCCAAGTCCCTCCAAAAACCCATAAAAATGGCTCTGAACCAATTCTAGAACTGCAGAACCCAAAAAATAGCAAAGGGAAGCAGGGCTCCAGCCCAGGACAGCCTGGATGGTCTCAGGGTAAGGTCTATCCTGCACGGAGCTGGGAGCGGAGGGGAGCAGAGCCCAGCATGGGTGGTGTGGACCAACCAGACCAGGAGCTGGGTGGAGTGTATCCTAGCGCCCTGAATTAGTGAGCTGTGGCAGTTACCAGACTTCTCAACCCACAAACACCAAAGACAACAGAGAAGGTTAGTGGGAAAAGCTGCTGGGGACAGAGAGTTTGCGGTTTGGCCACCCCCCCTCCCCCGGGGGCAGCAGAGGTGGGGCAGCTTCAGAACTACAGCTACAGTTGCTTCTGGCCCCAGGCCCACCTGGT
>JAQQSZ010006523.1:0-13569 GCA_028646595.1 Phalanger gymnotis
AGGGAAAGGGGGATGGGAGGGGAATGGGGGGATGGAGGGGAGGGCAAACTGGGGAACAGGGCAAACTGGGGAACAGGGCAACCAGAGTGTACGCCATCTTGGAGTGGGGGGGGTGGAAATGGGGAGAAAATCTGTAATTCAAACGCATGTGAAAATCAATGCTGAAAACTAAACATATTAAAAATAAATTAAAAAAAAAAAAGATCGAAGTCTTCCACGTCCGTCCTTCTCTCAAATGAGGTAACATCTGTAAACTGCTTTACTAAACTTGAAGACCTATAACTTATATTGTCGTTGATGTTTTCCCTGTTATGGGGCCAACATGTTAGTTCAAGTCTTCATCTCCTCTCACCTGGACTATTTTAAGGGCCCATTTATTGGCCTCATGCACTTGAAAAGTTTCTCCTCCCAAAGCATTCCTCACTTAGCTGCCAAATTGATATCAGGAAGTTGCAGATGAGACCATATAACTCCTCTCCTCAATAAGCATTAATGTTTCTCTATTGTCTATAGTGTCAGATATGAACGCCTCTTCTTGTCATTTAATGTTCCTTACTACCTAGTTTATTACATTTTGCTTCCTTTGAAACATTCTACAGTATAGCCAAACTGGTCTTGATGTTCCTTCCATGTGACATTCCATCTCTCATCTCTGTGCCTGGCTATCTCCTCAACTTGGAATCCATTCCCTGTTTACATCTCCTTATTAGAAACTTTGTTTTCTTTGAAGCTCAGTTTAAGTATCACTTTCTATATAAGGCTTTTCCTAATCTCCACAGCGGATGATATTTTCTCCTACTGAAATGATTATGTATTTACTTTGTACATATTTTGTATTAAAGTTTACAGATGACTTAAAATCTCTGTGATTCTTGATACTTTCCAGTGTCTTTCTTACCATTCTATCATCATCACTGAAAAAAAAAATGACTGATGGTGGTCTATATATGAGATCTTTGTCCCAAGTCCAACATGTAGATATACCGATGTTAGTGCAATGGAATGTTGAACGTACAGTCAGAAGACAATTTCAAATTCATCCCCTGAGACTTGCTAGCTGTGTGATTCTGGGCAAATGACAACTTCTATCTGCCTCAGTTTCCTGAGAATAGTGGCAGGTACCTACTTATCTTGATTGGAGGAAAAGTTGAGATAACATTTGTAAGGCTTAAAGGCTATGTAAATATTACATATTATAATGTAATTCTCAATATTTTAAATATTCATAGAATCTGAAAGAACGTATGGTATGAAGAACCTATGATCTAGTTGATTAATGAGCATCAGTGATGGCAAGTAGATAGCCAGAGGCCTCCAGTGGTACCTTGGTGATTTCAGGAGAAAACTAGGAAGCTATATAGCATACTTTATAATTATGAAGTGTATTTTCCTGCTAATACACACTGAATCCATGGGAATAATGAACAAACTTAGTGTACTATATTAATGAGACATTAATGTAGGGAATACATGTGACCTTTATCCACTATTTCAATCAGAAAAAGAATTAGCCTTCAAGCCAGAAAGGTTTGGGTTCAAAGTTCTGCTTTAAATATATACTTCTGATATATACACATGTAATTCTTGAAAACTCACATAACCTTTCAGGCCTCCAGGAAATTCTCTAAGATTTTAAGCTCCAGAGGGGATAGAGGGAACATCTTTGTCTGGTGAGTTCCCTATACCAAGAAATCCCAAATCCATGCTTTAATACTAGCCTATCAGTGGATAGAGTGATCAGAACTTAAAATATTATGGTAGGGAGGCCAATTAACACTTCCTTACTCCAGGGCCTAGAATTTTCTTTCTCTTATAGTAGAGTCCTCTCAAATTTCCCCTGTATATTATCTCTCTTCAGCATCAGATGCTACATACATTCTAGGTCATAGGCTATATGGGTTTGTACCTCTACACAATTTGATTCTATTATTGCCAGAGCTATCACTTTCTTGACATCCCACAGCCATTCTCTCATGTACTAGCAATTCTATATCACGAAACTGCTTCCTTCATCTGGTGATTTCTTCTCTCTAAAATGTGCATGTCTCTGTGAATGTGTACTCCTCCCTCAACTATGTTTCAATCTCTCGTAAATTTATCCTCCATATTCTGCATGTGGTTTCTCCCTCTGAAAAAAAAGTTCTGTTGCTAGACATCATGATAGGAGAGGAGGGAGATATCTACTTTCCCTCTGCCTCTGAAGGAGTCCCTTTCACAAGAAATTCCTGGTCAGCATGCATCAGAAATGCTGAATTATTTCTATAGTTTAAATTTTAAAAGTCTGCACAAACTTGGCATATTTTCAGCCCAGTTAATGTTTTCTCTTCTGATTCATTTTAAAAAAAAGTTATTCAGAGTTCATAAATGGATCACCAAGTAATAACACCTTTTAAACATATTAACATCTCATTACTTCTACTGTCTACTCCATGCTTTTTGGTGACACCAAGTATTGAAGTGAAAAATATTCCATTCATTACACTGTCAAACTACATAATATTACAATCTGTAATTTTCTCTGAGACCAAAGTCAAGATTATGAGATAATAAGTTTGAAAAATTCCTACCCTTTATTTTCAAATCTACATGTGACCCCCTCTATTCCTAAGGTGCATGTCCTATTTGACATTTTTTCATGGATACACAATTTTTCAAAAGTGAAATATTTTGTTATTCAGTCGATTCTAGTGGCTTGACAACATTGAAACAATTTCAAACCTATTCTTCTCAATCTGAAAGAAACTATTCTCATTGGTAGAGAAACACAAACCGAATTAGAACTGAAGATGTCTTCTTTCTTTCCACTGTCATCATTTTCTCATTGACTCCAGGCAGGGACCTTCTTTCTGGTCGTTCTCTTATCCCCAAGAGGAATAAAAAATTTCTCTTAAAATTTTCTACTATTCAAGTAACCAAGACACAAGTTACTCTGAGCACTACTGACATTATTATTATTATTACTATTATAGTGTAATTTAGAAAGAGAGCTTGTGGTAGAGCAGGAAAAGATGTGGTTGCCCAGAGAAGTTCATCAGCATTGTACACAAGTTCACAATGACATGCTTCCATGGATCCTGGATAATGGGCAATGCCCTCAAGCTTTCACAGTCACCAATGGAGTGAAGCAGGGCTGTGTGCTTGCTCCTCTGATTTATAGAATGATACTTTCAGTAATGTTTTCAGATACCTTCAACAAGGACGGAAATGGCATCAAGATCAGCTACTATACTGATGGTAAATTATTTAACTTGAAAAGTCTACAAGCCAAGATTAAAGTGAAGAGAAAGTTGATGCATGACTTTTTGTTGACAGATGGTTATACATTCAACGTAGTCTCTGAGCCTGAGAAGCAAAAGAATATGGATCAATTCTCTGCCTCTTGTGCTAATGTTGGCCTGACAGTCAATATCAAGAAAACAGAGCTTTTCCAGCACCCAGCTCTTCAAGCACCAAGGGCATCTCTCAGTATATCTGTCAGACAGAGTATATTAGCAATGAGTTGGGTCTTGAATTAAATAGGAGAGACCAAACTGACTTTCCTTCAGTAAATTATAAATTCCCCTTAAATATCTCAAACCTCTATGAGAAAGAAAGATGCATTTTCTTAATAGAAAGTTTTCTACCAGTATTTTTTAATGTAATAATATAATCTCTGGAGAATTAAGAACGATTAGATCTCAAGGAAAAATGGAGACAGAGTACATGTAAGTCAATTGTAACACAAAGCAAACAAGAGATTCCAAAGAACAAGAGTAAAGGATGCCATTAGAGAAATGCACAATACAAAAGATGATGTACTGATCATATGGTGAGAGCAAAGGATACCAGGAAGACTCTGTATTCCATTGATGTTTTTACATAATGTTTGGGAAAAGTAAGGAAAAAAAAGTGAGAAAAATCAGTTAGACTGAATACAATGAACTTATATAAGGAAAGGAAAAATACAGGATGAATGGGAGGGATGAGATCTGATGGCATAGGTATCATAGGAAAGAAAAACCTCATTAATGAGAACACAGATCAATTTATGTATTGAGAGCATTATTCTGCTCTGTTGAAGCTAGAACTGATTCATGCGATTCTCTAACTTTATTTTAAAAACCATATCACTACTTTATAGACTCCTGATGAAGTACTACAGACAAACATTTTAATTACATTTCTTCAATTAGCAGGTACATGTTTGTTAAGATATATATTTTATGGCAAATGAGATGACAAATTTTATTTGGCAACTTTAAGTCAAGCAAGCATGACATTAAAATGTAATTAAGTCAATGAAATTGGTAATTTTGAAATATGAACACATAGTACATTTTCTTTAGATGATACTTTAATTATATTATGAGTGTCTCACAGGTACACTCAAAATGTCAAATAGATAAAGCAATTTAAATATCTTTGTTCTGAATTATAACTGTGAACTAATAAAGAATGAACTGAAGACATCTCTAATGCAGACTTCTCGATATGAGGTCGCTTTAAAGAAAAGAAAATATGCCTATGTTTTTTGTTTGCTATCTTGGAGAGGAATTTGGTTGTTTATTCAGTGAGTTCTTTCAAAACCAAAAAGGTTATAGCTTGGTTTTCCTATACAGATAGCATCCATAGACTTAAAATTGAATAACATGAAGCTATTTTTCAAACTACTATAAAACTAGATATCTTATCCTTTTGTGTAATTCACTATTCTTAAATGTTTGTAATAAGACCTTCTCTTTAATCAAGAATATTATTATACTTTTGGAAATTCTGCAGGTATAACCTTTTAGCTTTTTCCTTTTGAGAAATCCAGACTGACTTGGCAGGAAATAGATATTCACATAAAAGGGCCTTTTCCTTTTAATACAGAGTATGTTTTGAAATAATTTTCACATTCATTTTAAATAGCATCTATTTCTGTAAATTGGTTTCCTTGAAAATAACTCTGAACTTATGAATAAAAATATTAGAATTTAGAAATAATATGTAACACAAACCATAACTTATTGCTTAAAATGTAGATTTGGAGGCAATGAATTAATAGTATGGAAAACTTAACTTCTTTATATAAAGAAAATTGCAAGCTTTTCTGATGTACTAAAATGGAAAACATGGTCACAATTCAAAGACTTTAAAATGAGCCAACTTATAAGAATTTTCTTATTATTTTAAATAATATGTTAGTTAGTCCATAAACACTTATTATATACCAAAAAGGTACCCAGAATCATCCATGTTTTATACTTCACTTCTTGTAAATAAATTGGGAGCTACTAGCATATTCAAAGGATTTTCAACCACAATTAGCCTTGAGAACAAGTGAACCAACATAAGCAAAATTCATCACTTTCCTAGACTCTACAAACACATGTGTTAATAGCACTTAAGGGGAACAGCAGCCATCAGTTAAGTAGATAAACTGGTAAGTTAAATACAGACCTTGTTAATCAATGATGTTCTCAGTGAGTTGATGGATTTTAGCCATAATGCATATGTAGGCACCTGTATATACAGAGTATTGGGGAGAGCCTGCATAAATGAATAAGTATAAGGAAAATTCTAGAGATTTATTTAACTTGTTCATAGATCTGACTGAATTTCTCAAGTTTATTCATCACTCTGGCTTGTCTATTACTCAATTGCTCAAATGTTTTGTTTTTGTGTACCTCAGTCCCTCCCTCCCCTGGCCTAGATTAAAATCATGAAAAGTCTACTTTTAAGGCTATGCAAGGAAGCCCTACATCACAACTATTAATATGTACCTCAAATAGAAAACATGCCTAGCTTCATTTGTCTCTTGCTTCATTTATGTCAGCCTGCATCTTGCTAGAAAAATTTGCATTCCACTTCCAGACAGCTTAATTTGATTGTGATGCTCTCTGGCACCTGAGTGTTACAGCATTTTCTTGGTTAAAGCAAAAGATTTGCAAAACCAGTTCAAAAACTTTATTATCAGGGCAAAGCATCAAGTTGTTCTTTGCACATTTATCACAAAAAGAATGAGAGAGGATATGCGGGGAATGAATCATCCAAGATTCCCTATCTAGTGCTGAAGAGCATTCAGGCAAAACAGCAACAGGGGAGATTAACTTGCTCTAGTACTCAGTGAATTTACAGAGGCCATTTTGCGGAGAAATAGAAACTCCATTTGCAAGATCCTTACCTGCGAGAGCTGTCTTAAATCAGATGTAGCCCCCGATATGAACATTCTTAGAGGATGCCCCAAGGGTCAAAGTAATCTTTCCAACATTCTCCCTCTTCATTGGATGTTTTTAACCTTTTAAGTCATATGTGCATACAAATAAGTGAACAGTAGGAAACAAGAGAGGACATGAAATTCTAGTGTCACCAATAGTAATGTTCTTCAAGCAGCTAATATGGAACTAGTTAATCATGGGGCAAAGATACTTATCCTTATTTATTCCATTACTATGCAGGAATTTGAAGATGTGTGTGTGTGTGTGTGTGTGTGTGTGTGTGTGTGTGTGTGTGTTTGCATAGAAGAAGCCTCAATAAGCAGAGGCAAAGCTTAGAAAAAAAAAAGAGGCACTTGTAATGGCAAGTAAAGTCAGACTTTTGTTGTCTTTTGTTTTGGAATGTTTCTAAGCACTAAGGCAATTGAATGCCTTTGATTGAGTCTTGCCTTTGTTTGTAGAAAAGCCCACACTCTTTTGTTAAGTAGGTCATGAGAGATGTGAAACCCTCAAGAGGTATGAAGCTCTCTGACCCTGAAAAGGATATCTATGCTCTGAAGTTAGCGTTTTGTTTGGGGACAAATGTTCTTGTGATTTGACCAGACTAGAGTCAGGGGTAGCCACCAAGGAGATCCCCCCTCCCCCCGCAACCCTGACCCTGAAAATCCAGATGTTGGTGCTTCTCTCTCTGGTTACTGTGTATGTATTGCTATGATCAGACAGATGGAAGCCTGTCTGTTGATTTGTGTTATTTTGCTCTTTTTATATAATTTCTGCTTGTAATTTATGTTTGTATTTTCTCTGAAGTTCAGGGTGCTGATTTTCCCCCTTGGACTAAGTGAATCATATATGTATGTTTGATTAAATTGAGATTGTAAATCCCTTAAAGTTGCTTTCCTTAGAAAAGCAGATCAAAGAATCTGTGATAGCAGCCCTCTTGTGTGTTGGTGTTATTGACCTTACACCTCTGCAGCAGCTGCAAGCAGCATTGTTGTTACAGCATTGGATCATTCATGAAGAACAGTGTAACTTGAGGTATTATATTAAAGGGTAACATAAGGGCCTATGCTAAGTTCTTAATCAAGGAATCCAATGGAATCCAAATGGGACCTGTAGTCCCTTGTTTCACTCACTTCACAGCCCATGTCGGAAGAACTGCCCCCCACCCTGGCTTAATTAACATGATAATCACAAATTAAATAATAGATTAATCAATAAAGAAGTGTTTATTAAGGGTCTACTTAGTACCAGGCACTAACATGGCTGTTAGTGACTCAAAGGCCAAAACAAATTTTTTTTCTCCTATCCTCAAGTACATAAAATTCTATTAGAGGGAAACAAAATATACAATACGGTGAAAATACTTAAATGGGCCTATGATCTCATCAATTGGGAAAATCCATCCCATGAGAGATACTGAAACCCATTCATATCTGCACATTTTGTGTGACACCAATGTCTTCACTAAAGCTTAATATCAACCAAAGTGGAAGATGGGAGAATGGGAGAAGGGAGATGGGAGAATCTTCTATAGTCATTCTTTTTCCCTTGTTTGCTCATTTTCCCAGCCAGTTATTTGACTTCTGAGTTCTTTGTTTAGTGGAGGGTGTGCTGCCCCAAATTTCAGGGGTTCGTGCAGCTGTTTTCAGAGATATCTCTAGAGACCTGTAAATTCTTAGTTCCTTCAAAGTGGTATGATCAAAAGACAGGTGTTTACTCCTCTGTTCCATGAGAAATCACAATCACTTTTTTCTGCCCTGGAACTGCAAGGAGGGTTCTCTCTTCACAGCCACCCCTGGCTCCACCATGCCAGCAGTCCTCCTCACCCCAGTACCGCCACCCAGGACCTGGATGCATATAAGCCACTCAGTTCTTCCACTGTCTGTAGGCTGAGAGCTCCAGAAGCAGTTGCTTCTGTGGCAGTGGCTGCCCCCACCCTGGGGCTGGGACTGGGGCTAGGGGGAGAGAACTTTCCCACTGATCTTTGAAGCTGTCTTTCACATTTGTGGGTCGAGAAAGTCTGGAAAACACTGCAGCTGCCAGTGATTCAGTGCCCTGCTCCAGTCCTGTCTGTGCCAGTTGCCGCCCAGGCTGGGCTGGGCTCGGCTCCGCTCCTTGTATGGTGCAATAGACCCTTCCTCTCAGCCTTCCAGAGTGTCTTGGGCTGGAAATGTGCATCACTCTGTCATTTTGTGGCTTCTGCTGTTGTAGAATTTGTTTAGAGTCATTTTTACAGGCATTTCGAGGGGCTATGGGGGAGAGCTCAGTCAGGTCCCTGCTTCTACTCTGCCATCTTGGCTCTGATCCCCCCCACCCCCCATTTCTTAAATTTAGAGAGCTGAAGTTGTCACAAGTGGAAAATGTTTAAGAAGCCCTTTTGAGTTTAGTATAGTGCTTCAGGGATCTGTCCTTGGACTTATTCATCTCATTTAGAGGGAATTCCAGCCAAATTAGAAAATGTGAATGAAGGCATGGGTAGTGTGCTTTTCAAGTTTATAGAGGAAAGTCAGAAATAAGTATTGTGTTCAATGACAAAAGTAAGCATCCAAAAAGAATTCAGATGAATAAAAAATGGACCAAACTTCTTTTTCATCTTTTTTGTTTCAGAAAAAAACAGAAGTATTATCAACCAAGTCTATCTGAAGACACTTTTATACTTTATTATGGTCTACAAAGCCTACCATTATCACCATCAAGGAGCAGCCAGATGAAATACTAATAAAAAATTTCCTGGAGTAAAATAAGCCCAAATAGAATGTTTCTTATGGGATCTACCCTAGTTGATGGCAGCAACATGTCAACTATTTAGGTCACACACTGTATTTAGGCTTCTTATGAAAATTTGATATCTTGCCCATTTTGATGATGTTTATGGAAATTTGTCACCTCTTCTCCATTTATCATATGCAGAATATAACTTTTTCACAAAAAAATTTGTTCTTTGAATATTATTATAATCATATATGTGACAAAGTTGCTTTTTTATTTTTAGGCATTAAGAGCCACAGACTGGATGAACTCTTATCAAACTTTATTGCCATTTCATTAAATAGCATTCAGATCTTTTTGCATTTCATTTGAAATGGGTAAAACTGACCTTTCTGTACTTCTCATGGCAGAATATATTTATAGTAAGGCAAATAAAATTATACCTTCAGTTTTACTTTGAATGTTCTGATACTACATTCAAATTAAAGTGTCTTTTACCTGTATTTCTCCTTTAACAAGGGATTTGAACATTCATTGAAATCAATATCTTAGACAGCAAAAGTGACACTTCAATTTTATATTTTTACTTACCACATCATCAAATACATTTGGAATATATTCTTTATTTTTTGTAGTAAATGGCATTTGAAAAAAGGAAAAATAAATACTTGTGATAAGACTAAGTAAGGTATTACTGTTATTTTACTTTCAAATAGTAAAGTTAATATTCACAAGACAGTCCAATTTAATTTTTTTCCTTTTAGACAAAGTGTCCATAATGTTAAAGGGTAAGAAAATATGAATTGAAATTGTTCTGAAATGATTTATGAACTGCAGTTTTCTGTCATTTGAAAGAGCTCAACTTCAAAAAAATCATATAAGTTGCTGACATAACAGTCTTTATAAAATGAGACTAAACATTCAAGAAGATAGATCTATGATTGGTTAGATGGGTTACTATTATGAATATTTACTGAAGTAAATACGTTTTTAATATTTTCAAATGCTTCTGAAGATTTATACTTGCTTTGAAAGGTTATTGTGGCTTTAGATTATTTGTACCATAAACACTGACAAAATAAAATATAACAAAAGTAATTATTAATAATTATTTCTCTGAAATATTTATGTCATAATCAGGGTCTTTTTTCATGAGTAAATGCTTTAGTCCAACGACAAGCTCAAGAGGCAGAGTCATAAATAGGTATCTGAGTTCAAACCAACAGCTCCAGCTGCTAATTAAAGAATGGTTTCATACCTACACAGGAAGGAATTTCTGCTGAATTCCTGCTCTGATGTCTCATGTCAGTGTAGAGGTATTTCCCTGCCATCATAGAATTTACATTCCAGTTAGGGGACTAAGACAAAAATTCAAATAACTATTACACAAGATGGAATGTAAATAAAAGGAAAATAGAGTTCTGGAATTAAAGGTTATAAGAAATTTGAAAAAGAAGACATCATTTTCAACTGAGGATTCCAGGGAAGACCCATTCTTTTGAATATAAAACATCATATCTTGTAGACTACAGGACAGCCTTCTCCCCATTCCCATGATGCTTGTAGGCATTCCTCTGCCTCTTTTTATTATTATTTACATTTTTAATAATAGCACTGATAGAAAGTAACCTATACCCCATTCCTGCTCCAATGGAGGTTTGGGCTTATAAAAGAGGTGACAGCTTAGGAAAGTGAGGGGAGAGGAATAATTTCAATAATGGAGATATAAAGGGGTATATACAAAGAATGGGTAAATGGCTTATATTAATATGATGGAATTAGAGAAAACAGGATGAGAGAGGGGATTGTTGGAACATTCCATTTTATTTAAATTAAAACTGCCTAAAATGTAATTGAGCAAATATGATTTGAAACTTAGATTGAATCTACATGAAGGAAGCCATGAATGCTAAGCTATTAAGTTTGAATTTACATTCTTTAAGCAACAGGTAGTGAATGATGGGCTATTCATTAGGAAGATTATTTTGTCAGCCCTGTGAAGGATGAACTGGAGATTGAAGAATTTGGGGCCATGATGTATAATTAGGTGTATGATTCAAATAGGTATAGAAACTGAAGACAAACATTTGAGTTTGAGATTCTGGGAGGACTTTCTGGGTAGAATGGCTTGCAATATTTTTATAATGAAGGCCTGGATTGTAAGGGAAAGATTAAGGATCAAAAACCAGATTGGTGATCTCGTCCCCTCCTACTTTGGCTCAAATACAACATTTTTTAAGATAATTTCCCAAAGAATAAAATAACGTGGAGGGGAAAAAAGGAGGAAAATGCTGAAAACATTGTCTTGTTGTCTTTGTCATCATTCAGTCATGTCCAACTCTTTGTGATCCCATGGACCATAGTATGTTAGCCCTTCTATACTGGATTATCTCAAACTCTGTCTAAGTTCAAGTTTGTTGTTTCCATGACACTATCTATTCATCTCATCTTCTGCAGTCCCCTTTTCATTTTGCTTTCAATCTTGGCCAACATCAGAGTCTTTTCCAAAGTGCCTTGTCTTCTCATTACATGGCCAAAGTATTTTAGATTCTTTAACTTAATCTCTGTGCTGTTCAAGGGCTTTTCAAAAGTCTTCTGTAGCACCAGAATTTAAAAAAAAATGTTGATTCTGTGGCACTCAGCTTTTCTTATAGTC
This sequence comes from Phalanger gymnotis, assembly GCA_028646595.1. Lineage (NCBI taxonomy): Eukaryota > Metazoa > Chordata > Mammalia > Diprotodontia > Phalangeridae > Phalanger > Phalanger gymnotis. The sequence continues at coordinate 11,542 of JAQQSZ010006523.1, forward strand.
CAACTCTCACAGCCATAGATTGCTAGTGGAAAAACTATAGTTTTGACTAAATAGACTTTTGTTGGCAAGGTGATGTCTCTGCTCTCCACTCTGCTGTCCAGATTTGCCATAGCTTTCCTTCTGATGAGCAAGTACCGCATTTCCCCATGTGTAAGATGCACCTTAATTTTGGGGCCCTCAATTTGAAAAAAAATCTATTACAGAAAGTTATTGAACTCAAGTTTTATTCATCTAGTCATAGGTTTCAGGCATCTTTTGGGCAAGTCTGGTGCATGTATGCATGCTTAGTCCATTCTGGTTCATGAACCTGAAGCACCAATTGTGTCCTCCTTTGAAATCAGTAACTTCTTTTTCATCAGCAATTCTTCTTGCCTCATGCTGAACCATCTCTGGGGACACAGGAATTCCAATTGCCCTTTTCTCTTCAATCCATATCTTCAATTCCCTCTCTAAATCAGGCCATTTTGCTGACTTGCCTCTCATGGCCTTTTTCTGCCATGGAGTTTTCAGTAGAGTTTCTTCTTCCCATAGCCAGTCTCAGATTGTTTTCTCAGTTGGAGAAGGATCAAACTTACATTCAGCAGCACAATTTCCATTCACTTTTACAAACTGGATCACTTTTAACTTGAATTCAGCACTGTGTGAAAATCTTTTCTGTGCCATTTCTGGGCAGAATGTGGTAAAACATAACCTAATATACTGGTAACAAATGCGAAACAATGAGTGCAAAGACAACAAGGGCAAAAAAGCAAGAAATGCAAATAAAAAAATCTACAACCACTGTATAAGACGCACCCAGTTTTCAGACCCAAAATTTTCCTAGAAAGGGTACGTCTTATACATGGGAAAATACGGTAGTTTTCAATTTCATGGCTAGAGTCATTGTTTGCAGTGATGTTTGAGCCCAAGAATATAAAATCTGATACTTTTCCCCCATTTCTTCTCCCTTTCTTTGCCAGGAAGTGATGGGACCAGTTGCCATGATTTTATGGCTTGGTTGTGGGTTTTTTTTAATGTTCAGGTTTGAGCCAGCTTTTACAACCTCTGCTCTTTCACCTTTGTCAAGAGGCTCTTTAGTTCCTCTTCACTTTTTGCCAATAGAGTGGTATCATATGCATATCTGAGATTATTGATATTTCTCCCAGAAATCTTAATTCTGGCTTTTGATTCTAGTAGCCTGACATTTCTCATAATATATTCTGCACATAAGTTAAATAAATAACATGACAATATGTAGCCTTGTATAAAGCCAATGCGAAACCCATAGCAGCTGCTATGAATATGTATATGTATTTCCAGGGTAGATTTGCAAAATATAATAAACTCTTCCTCAAATATTTATTTGGAACATGACTATTAGGATAACAAGAGGTAAGATTTAGCAAGGTAATTGTCACCAATCCAGGGAGCACTGGACATCTTAAGCATTCTTTCTGTTAAAACAAGTTCCCCTAGGCAAATCTCCCTTCTCTCTCTCTTTCTGCCTTGCTCTCCCTCTCTGCTTGTGCTTTCTCTCCTCAACATTCTATTTCAGTTAACACTCTTTTGGGCAAGCTCCTCTCACAATGGGCTCCATGTGACTCAAGATGTATCACAGCTGTGAACTGGGCCAGAGCTCAAAGCATAGGTTCATCAATGGACAGGGAAGATCTTTCTCTTCCATTAACATTGCATCTTGTCGCACTCCTTTCCCAATCTTTTTTTTAAATTATTATTTTAATTTATTTTTGACATGTTTGGTTTTCAGCATTGATTTTCACAGGCCATGAATTACAAATTTTCTCCCCATTTCCTCCCCCCCCCCACTACAAGATGGCATACACTCTGGTTGCCCTGTTCCCCAGTCTGCCCTCCCCTCCGTCACCCCATTCCCCTCCCATCCCCCTTTCCCTTCCTTTCTTGTAGGGCAAGACAAATCTCTATGCCCCATTGCCAGTGCATCTTATTTTCTAGTTGCATGAAAACAAAAAAACCTTTTTTACTTTTGAACATCTATTTTTTTAAAACCTTGAGTTCCAAATTCTCTCC